>JALNQF010000051.1:0-253059 GCA_028456385.1 Ophiosphaerella korrae | reverse complement strand
AATACTATTTTCTATTTATTACCTTTCTTAATTCTAATCTAGTAGTAGGCGTTTTAGATATCTAGTTTTATAAAGATCTTTACTTTTTATAGCTTATCTTGTATTTTATCTATTTATAGTAAGAGGTATTAGTTCTTATTTATAACTATATTAGTCTTCTTAAAATCTACGTAGAGTCTTTTATTACTTATTCTTTTTTTATCTATAAATATAAGTCTATATACTACTAAGGACTTAGATTCTTATATCTATCTTTTCTTTATTATATTTTTAATAAATACTTATTTTATCTTAGATTCTTCTTCTATTTTTCTATAAACTAGGCTCTATGTTATATTCTTTCTTTTTCCTAGGTCTATTACTAAGTCCTATAGCTAGTATTCTAGAAAGTAGTCTTTAGGCTCTATAAGCTATTTTTCTTATTTCTTATATTCTTCTAAGAATTCTCCTTTATATATACTTATATTAGCTTTTAATATATCTATTTTATAGTAGTTAATCTATCTTATTCTCTAATTAATATATAGGTTAGTTATCTATAACTATAGTATACCTAATATTATATCTTATTTGTTATTTATTATTATTATATCTATAACTATATTCTTAATTATTATCTCTTCTAGTTCTAATATAGAGAGAACTATTTTAAACCTAATAGGTTCTTAGAATAGTTTTCCTTTAATTATACTTAGTTATTAAGAGTATTTCTTTATTATATAACGTATTCTTTATATTTCTATAAACTTTTTTAATATAAAGTTTCTTATAGCTCTACTATTAATTATTAATTATACCCTTTTTCTTTAGTACGTACCTATTTTTATAATATATAGGCTTCTTATACCTTCTAGTTATTCTTACTTAAGTAATTTTATAAATTATCTATCTTTTTAGAGCTATAGCCTTATCTTAAGCTTATATTCTTTATATTTAGGGTATTTATTATAAGTATATTTGTACTATAGTCTTCTTAGGACGTATTTCTTAGATAGTTTTAGTCTAGGCCTTACTACTACGTAACCTTCTTCTAGTATTATTTTTTATCCTTAGATATCTTTTACTACAATTACTCTTATATAATTATAACCTTTTCTTTATATAGGCTATATACTATTATTTACTTTAGGGTTCTTATATATAATATAATTCTTATCTAAGTATAATATCTATAATATTTTAAAATATACTAAGTGTTTTAGATTTATTATTTTGTTATCCTCTTCTTAGTATTTATCTTTTCTAGGTATCTTTATTATTAGAATATAGTATACTACTAGTATTCTTAGTATATAAGCTTTATTAATCTATTACGTTTTCTTTATAAGGAGTTACTATTCCTTTTATATAGGTATTCTTTTTACTATAACTATATATTACTTTATCTATTCTTAGAATAGTATAAACTTTATTTCTTTAGAATTACGTTCTTTCTAGTCTTTGTATACTTCCTCTATACTTATAACTAGTAAGTATTTCTAAATAAACTTCTATTCTTTATTTTATTCCTCTATTATTATTATATAGCTATTATAGCTATATATATCTAGTTAGGTGTACTCTATACTTCTTATACTAACTTCTTTTTTACTTTCTTATAGTCTTTTAGAGGAAGCCTTAGTAGTCTCTTTATCTAGTACTAGTTCTTTAGCCTAGATTAATAGAATCTAGGGTTCTTCCCCTTTTAAGTCTTCTATTAGTAGGTCTATTATATATATTATTTCTTTTAGCTATACTTTTATTTTTTCTTTTATTACTACTACTTTATTCTTTTATAAGAAGTATTTTACTCTCTACTTACTAGAAAGATATATATAGTAGTTATCTTTGTAGTAAAAGGTCTAATAGAGTATTACGTATTATATTTCTTTACTCTTAGCTACTTTCTCTTAAGGTTTAGCTTATACTTATAGTACTTCTTTTTTATTTTTAGTTATTTTTAACTATATTTCTTTATCTTTCTTATAGTCTTTACTTCTATAGTTTTTTATAAAGTATCCTAGTTTTCTATATTTATTATATACTATATCTTTCTTCTTTTATAATTAGTAGTCTTTTACGTAGTAGCCTTTCTTACTATAGTTAAAGTACGTAAAGTCTTTATTCTTCTTTTTCTTCCTATCTTTATTAGCGTTAAGGATTATAGGGTCTCTAGCGTCTTAGTTTCTAGGTTAGCTTCTATACTTATTCTTTTTCTATTCTTAAAGATTATTATTAATTTAGATTACTTACTACTTTAGAGCTTTAAGTATTCTAGGTTTCTCTATATAGATTATCTTGTATTAGATCTTTATATTTAGTCCTTATTTAAATTATAATATTAAGGCTAATTTATTCTATTTTATATTTTATAATAGTTATTTAAACTATAATATATATTTAGGAATACTCTTACTTTATATAAGCTTTTCGAGTTTTTCTTCTACTTATTAGGTAATATCTATATCCTTAAATACTACTCTTATTTATCTAGTAAAGTATTTATAACTTCTAAAGATAGCTCTAGTTTTATCCTTCTATATTATTAGAGTATATATTATATAATCTATCTAGTAAGGTTTAAACTATCTTATTATATCTTCTTTAAAGTGTATTCTAATATATATTACTTTCTTTTCTTCTATATTAAAGTATAGTACTTATATATCTATCTAGAGTTATACTAATACTATAAAGAGTTTTAGTTTTTCTCTTATTCTATTAAATTTCTTAAGGATAAGTATCTTAGGTAGTTTCTTCGTCGCGCTTATCTCTAAGTACTAGGTAATTAGTTCTATTTAGTTCTATCCCTTAATAATAGCTTTAATTTATACTTTATTCTACTTTACGTAGTCTTATAGTTCTTTATTCTAAGTCTCTAAAGCGTTAATTACTATCTTTATATCTTCTTTATCTAAGATTAAGTTATTTATATAATCTTTAATTATTTCCTATATAGTACTATCTAATTTATAACTACTTTTAGGTACCTTTGCTATTTATTTAGTTAAACTTTCTACTATTGTATTAGCTAGACTATACGCTACTTACGCTTCGCTCCTTGTAAT
Source organism: Ophiosphaerella korrae (assembly GCA_028456385.1). Lineage (NCBI taxonomy): Eukaryota > Fungi > Ascomycota > Dothideomycetes > Pleosporales > Phaeosphaeriaceae > Ophiosphaerella > Ophiosphaerella korrae. The sequence goes on along the minus strand of JALNQF010000051.1, from coordinate 250,012 downwards.
AACTAAATTAGTAAAGTATATTAGGTATACTAGGGTTAACTTCCTAGTAACCTTTAGGTATTAGTAGATTATAAGGTAATAACAAAGGTTTATATTATAATTAGTAATAACTATAAACAATAGTTAATTTATATATATAATATTAAGTATTAGTATTCTAGGTTAGAGATTAGATTACTAATACTATCTTAATAATATATATTACTACTAACTATATACCTAGGTTTCTTAGCTAGCTTTATACTTTGCGTTTACTAAGATTACAAATTATAAATTCTTTACGTACTTAGCTTTATACTTTATATTTACTAAGATCGCGAATTATAAATTTATTATATATCCTTATTATAGTTAGTCTCTTAGTTAAGTTTATTACCCTATAGGTTATACGCGCTATCGTTATCTATAGTAGAGCTAATTAGTTTAAGTTAGTTTTCTCTTATTATAGCTATAATAATTTTACTATAAATAATAGTATTCTAGCTTAATAACTTAACTTTTACTTTATATTTAAATAGCTAGAGTATAGATATAAGATATATATATATAGATAAGATAAAAAGAATATTATTAAAGACTAACTATTTCTACTTACTACGTATATTATATAGAATATTTACTATCTTTATACTTAATAAAGATATAGAAGCTTTAATACTTCTAAGTAAATACTTATAATACTTTTCTATTTATATAAACTTTAAAGTACTATTATAGATATACTAAGTATAGCTACTATTAATAATCTAGGTATTATAGATTAGTAGTATTTATATAGCTATTATTATAAATATATAAGTATAGTTATATTAGCTTAGATATCTTTATTAAATACTATATTAATATCTTCTCTAGTAGCTTTTATTACTATAAAAGTAAGCTTTTTTAAATCTTTTAAGCTCTTTACTTTATTACTTTTATTATTAGAAGTATATTACCTCTTTAATAGCTTATATTAACTAGAGTTTAAATCTTCTAATTTTACTTTATATCTTTTATTATACTTACTTAAGCTACTTAGCCTAAGATTTTTCTTAAAGTACTTAGATTTTATATAGTAAAGCTTTTTATAGAAAGTATAGTAGAGTATATTATTAATTTTAACTTAATATATTTTTCTATTAGCTATAAATATAAATTTCTTATAGCTTAGTCTCTATATTAAAGTAAGAGTAAAAAGTACTTATTACTTAACTAGCTATATAGCTAGTTATCTTTTCCTATACTTTTCTTTAATTACTTTATTTTTAATATAGTTAAATATAAGTACTACTTTAATAATATTTCTTTTTATATCTTTATTATTAATAATATCTATTTACTTAAATATACAGTTATAAAAGCTTTTATATTTAAGACTAAGTACTTATATAAAGAAGAAGATTTACTTAATTTCTAAAGTAATATAGTTAGGATTAAGTAAAAGTTTTTTAGTGTAAATTCTTTTAATTTTAGCTCTAAGTACCTAGGTACTTCTATATTTTTCTTTTATTAGGAATATATATTACTATTATAGGGTAATATATATCTTTAAGCTTTCTAGTTTAAAGTTTTTTTTAACTACTTATAAGAAGTTCTAAACTTAGTAGATTATAAAAGTATTAATTTTTTACGTAGTATTATATATTAGCTTTACTATAACTATTACTATATATTTTCTACTCTTACTAGTAGTATTACTTTATCTTTAGTAAGTATAAATATATAATTAAATTTATTAATCTTTTAGTTTTATTTAAACTAGTTATTTATATTATTAAGTATTAGGATAGTATTATAAAGTATATTTAAGCTAAATTATTTAAATTTTATAATATCTATTATAGTAAAATAAAATACTTTTTAGCGCTAAAGAACTTATTATAAGGTAAGTTTAGAATAATAGATAGATTAGAATTAAGTAAACTAATAAAGTGTACTTTAAAGCTAAAGAGCTTTACGCTTAATATATTACTAAGCTAGCTTAAAGTACTAAATAGACTATAGTTAGATAACTTTTAAGTAAAAAATTAAGAAAGTAGAAAGTAGTCTTTATTAGATACTTTATATTATTTCTAATATAATTTATATACTTTAGAGAAGTAAAGGAATTATAAGTAATTAACTAGATATAGTAGTCTATTTTCTCTAAAACTCTTTAGTCTAACTAGTTAAAAGTTATAGCAACTAGTAGTACTATTATTAGCTAAGGCTATCTAGTTATTATTAATACTTAATATAGCCTAAGCTACTAGCTAGGAATTATTTACTATCTAAATAGAACTAGAGATAATAGAAGTTAAGTAGCTTAGTCTCTACTTAGAAAAAGAGGTAGATATAAAGATTTTATAGTAAGTACTACTTTTTAGATTAGTAATAGCTATAAAACTAATAATTAGAGATAATACTATAAACGTATAGTATATACGTTTATTAGTTAGTATATAAGTATAGGTAAGTCTAACTATAGTAGCTAATACTAATAAGAAAAATATCTTTTAGATCTAGCTCTAGCTTTAGCTATAATATAGCTAAAGATATAAAATAATATTTAGTTCCTTAATTATCTAGTAGTAAATTTTTTATTACTACTTTTAATATAGTTATAGTAGTTTCTTTAAAAGTATAGTTAATAGTTAGAAAAATTTAACTAAAGATCTAGTAGTTAGAGCTAGTATTTTTTATTCTATTACTTACTATATCTTACTCTAATAAAGTAGTTTAGAGCTTATATAGCTAGTTAATAGTTTATAATTTATTTTACTTAGTATTATTTTTTAGCTATATACTATTATACTTATAGCGTCCTAATTAGTTTCTTAGCTACCCTAGATTTATAAGAGCTAACTCTAGAGTATTAATAATTATTTTTCTTAGTATTATTCTTTAGCTATATACTATTATATCTATAGTATTCTAATTAGTTTCTTAGTTACTCTAGATTTATAGAGAGCTAACTCTAGAGTACTAATATAGTATTAAGTCTTTAGAACTAAGTAAAGGTAATAAAAGTAAGTAGGCTTCTATAAGATAGGCGAGGTTAATAAATAAGTTAGTTACTTAACTTAATTAATAGTTAGCTTTTATTAGAGTATTACGAAGTATATAAGTATTAATAGATAGATAAGAATCTAATTAACGTATTAGTTATAATACTCTATTAAGATAAGAGTATAAAAAAAAGATTAAATATAATAGTCTATAAAGGTCTATTAATATTCCTATATACTTACTATCTAGTATTTATTCTTAAGTGCTTACTCTAGAGTATTTACTCTAGAGCGCTTATTCTAGAGCGTTTACTCTAGAGCGTTTACTCTAGAGTATTTACTACTAAATAGTTACGTATTCTACTACGCTATATTACCTAGCCTAATTATATATAATATAATAGCTTACCTACTACTTAGTATTATAATACTATCTCTCTTTTGTATACTAGGTCTATCTTTAAGCCTAGGCTTCTATTAGCTTAGTCTAGCTTATAAGTAGTTTACTTTACTTTTTATTTAAAAACTATCTTACTATAATATTACTTCTTTTATAGTCTTATAAACTTTATCTCTTATTAGAAATCTTTACTATAAACTATATTTCTAAAATACCTTTTCTATATTATTTTTTTTTAAGTATTTTTTATTTTATTATATTATATTCTACTATAAAGTATACTAAGTATACTTATATAAAGTATTCCTATATTAGTATAACTTAAGAGTCTCTTAATTAAACTTATAAAAAGTTTTATAAAAAAAGTTAATAATAATAAAAAACTTTTTACTATTATTATTACTTATTTACTATATAATAAGAAAATATTAAAATCTACTAAAGAGTATACTTATTATAAAGCTTTATACTTAATATTAAAGTTAAAGTAAGAAGGTAATAAGGTCTTAGTATAAGTTCTTAACTATTTTACTACTACTATTAATATTACCTCTTCTCTTACTATCTAGTCTACTATTAGCTTATTAGATAAATTTATTATAACTAAGGGCGCTTTATAGGCTTATATAGTTAGGTTTATTATAGAACTTTTTTCTACTAATATATTTATTATATCCTAGCTATAGCTTTATATATCTTCTATATCCTAGTATATTATACTTATTTCTTACTTTCTTAAGTATCTACTAATAATTCTATAGATTAGCTTTAGGTTTATATATATTTTTACTTACTAAGTAACCTTTTTATTTTACTAGCTACTTTTAGAAAAACTATATACTTTAGAAAGTATTACGTCCTATTTCTTAATATCTTTATAGGTCTTTAACTTTAAACTTATTATCTTCTTCTTTCTAATATTAGAATTATTACTATACTAGTATTTTTAGCTTAGCTAGTTCTAGTAAGCTTATATAGAACTTAGGGTATACTTTAGTATCTTTAGGTAGTTCTAGTATTTTTATTACTAGCCTATTATCTTCTTTAACTAAAAATAGTCTAACCTTAATATAGTCTAGTCTTTTACTAAGTTACTTTATCTATAGATTCTTTATATAAAGATATACTTTATCTCTTTCTTTTAGCTAAAGTACTATTTTTTATTTTTAATTAATATATAAAATACTTTATTTTTAAGCTTCTTTTAGTTTTTATCTTATCTTATAATAAAGTTCTTATATATCTTTAACTCTAACTAATACTACTTTTATTTTAGGTTCTAGTAGTATTCTCTTAAATAATTTAAGGTATATCTTATAGTTTATAAAATATAGTATTTTACTTATTACTTTTAAGTACTTATTATTATATACTAATTATACTATAAGTATAATAGGTCTACTAGGGTCGACTTCCTAATAATCTTTAGAGTATTAGTAAATTAAGAAGTAATAATAAAAGCTTATATAGTAATTAGTAATAACTATAAATAATAGTTAATTTATAGGTGTAATATTAAGTATTAGCGTTCTAGGTTAGAGATTAGATTACTAATATTATCCTAATAATGTGCATTGTTACTAACTATATACCTAGGCCTCTTAGCTAACTTCGTGCTTTATATTTACTAAGATCGCGAATTATAAATTTATTACGTACTTAGCTTTATACTTTATATTTACTAAGATTATAAATCGCGAATTTATTACGTATCTCTATTATAGTTAGTTTCTTAATTAAGTTTATTACTCTATAGGTTGTGTATACTTTTATTATCTATAGTAGGGCTAATTAGTTTAAGTTAGTTTTCTCTTGTTATAGCTATAACAATAAGTAATAGTAATACTTAATTATTTTACTTCTAATTACTATAAATCTTTAAGTATATCTTTAATATTTTATTAGTTTACTCTATCTATCTATCTATTTATAGATAATAAGCTATTAATAGCTTTTTTTTTATCTCTATTACTATAAGTAGTATTATCTAGTAGTTAGATATAAAAATCTTATCTTTATTACTAATAATACTTTTTAGTATCTTATATCCTTATATTAGTACATCTAGTAGTACGTGTCCTAGCTAATCTACTATATAGTTACTTTAGAATTTCTCTATCTTAGTATATTTTATAAATTAGTCTATAATTACTATTATTATATTATATCTTATTCTTATTACTAAGTCTTTTAATATTAGTAGTCTTATAATAAAGTCTATTATAATATATATTTATAATTTTTCTAGTATTTTAATTACTTATATTTCTCTATAAAGTATATATATCTTATACTTATTTTTTTAGTAATTTACGTATTTTTTAATAAACTACGTTACTTTCTCTTTTATCTTACTAAATCTATAATTCCTCTAGATTAATTCTATAGTTTATATAATCTTTAGGTACTTATATACTAGGTTATTATAGTATTATTATATAATTACTTTTTATAATTCTTTTAGAACTTTATTTATAATTTTAACTAAGTTATTAATTTTTTATTCTTCTACTAGTTATATATTTAGTACTAGGTATCTTTATCTATTATCTTAGAGTATAGCTTCTTCTACTACTTATCTCTTTCTTATAATATTATATCTTGTTGCGAGATGCGAGCTTAGGAATAAGTAGGAGATAATTATTAATTAAAGAGCTATCTAAGCTAGGCTACTTATATATAGTAGAGCAGCTCGAACAGCTTGTACGGCTCGCTTACTACTACGGGCTTACCTAAATTGTATAGAGCGAAGCTCTAACTTGCGACATATCTTTAGCTAAGTACGTCTACTTAGCTATTTTCTTTACTTAGTACGTACTAGATCTTAAATTTATACTATCTTTGTAGTTCTAACTATTATATCTACTTATCTTTTAACTTCTTACTTATTATAAAGTATATTAAGTTTTTATAATCTATCTTAATAATTACTTCTACTATACTTTTAGTATACGCTTTTTAATATTCTAGTATATTAACTATTATAAGTAGCTCTTTATTATATATATTATATCTTTCTTCTTATTTTATAAACTTTTCTAAATAGTATATAATTAGATACTATTTTCTTTTATACTCTTATAGCGCTATTACTCTATAAGCTAGGTTAGATATATCTATCTTAATAACTAGAGTCTTATTACTATAAAATTACTTTAAAACTAGTAGTATAATATAAGCTTACTTAAGTTCTTTATAAGCTTTTTTCTACTTTACTCTTTATTTTTATATTATATCTTTTTTTATAAGCTTTATAAGTAGTAGTACTTTTTTAGAAAATTTTTCTATAAAGTATTAGTTAAAGTTAATAAATCTTAGAAATAATTATATATCTTTAACTATCTTTAGTTCTTTCTATTCTTCTACTACTTTAATCTTTTTTTAGCTTATCTTATCTTTATTAATACTTATTATATATCTTAAAAACTCTACTTTTATCTTATACTATTTATACTTCTTTAGCTTTAGTTATAGGTTATATTAGTCTAAGTACTATAGTACTATTATTACTTACTCTATATACTTACTTTCTTCTTTAGAATATATTAGTATATTATCTAGGTAAGCTATAATAAACTTATCTAAGTATTCTTATAATATATTATTAATTAGTCTTTAGAATATTACTAGTATATTTATTAGTCTAAAAGGTATTACTATATACTTATAATATCTATAGTATATTTAGAATACTATCTTTTACTTTTTACTTACTTTAATTTATATTAGGTAGTTTCTATCCTTTAGGTCTAGCTTTATAAAAATCTTTACTTAGCTTAGCTTATTTTAGAGTTTAACTATATTTAGTAGTAAGTATTAGTCCTTTACTATAATATTATTTAACTTTTAGTAGTCTACGTATATCTTTAGTAGTCTTTTCTTTTTTAGTATAAAGAGAATTAGAAATCTTACTAATAATAAGGATTCTTGTATATATCTTTTCTTTAAGTCTCTATTTAGTCTTTTTTAGAGTATTACTAATTTACTTTCTATTAATTAATAAATAGGCTTAAAAGGTAGCTCTTTTTTTTTTTATAACCTAATTATATAGTCCTAAAGTTAGTACTTAGGTAATACTAGTATATCTATCTCTTCTATAAATAAGTAGCTAAACTTCTTATATTATTCTAGGATCTTAAGAGTTATATATTACTTTTTTACTTTTACTTCTTAGCTTAGTACCTTACTAGTACTTATAAAAGTACTTATTCTCTCTTAATAAGTTACTATTAAAGCTACTATTTTATATAGTACTTTCTTATTTACTATTAAATACTACTAATATATAGGTTTAGATCTATATACGTCTTTATAGTTATTAAATAAGAGGTTTTAGTTTTTCTAATTAACTTTAGGATTAAACTTTTATAGCTATAAGAGTCTTAGTATAATATTTTTATTAGCTAAAACTAATACGTTTAAAGTAATCTTTATACTATATCCTTAAATAATAATCTCTATAGTTACTTTATTACTAACTATTAGGTTTCTTAGTATTAGTTATCTATTTACAATATAGATTAAATATAGTATCTTCTTTACTTATAGTTAGAGTTTTACTTATTTTACTACTTTAAGTATAATTAGGTTTATAAATAACTTTAAATCTACTAATACTTTTATTTTTTCTCTCTTTATCTTTACTAAGAGTTTAATAAGTCTTTTAGTATTAATAGTATTATAGCTTCTAGATATATATCTAGTATTAGCTATTTACTTAAAAAAGACTTAATCTTATAATCTTTATTTATCTTTTACTAAAATCTTTAAAGTATCTTAATCTCTCTATATTATTTATACTTCTTTAGTATATAGGTTTACTAGATTAGATTAATATATTAGTTATTTATAAGTATCTTACTTATATTTATATCTTTTTTAGTTATACTTAAAAAGTACTTAGCTTCTTACTTATCTTATAGGTATTGTTTATATCTTATATTTATATACTTTTCTTAGTTCTATTTATATCTAGATCTTTTATAAAAGAAATACCTAGATCCTATCTTATTAAAATAGTAGGTAAAGTAGTTATTATAGTAATATCCTATCTATAATAATAGTAGATAGTTTAAGTTATATAAGTATAGCTAGTATTATAGTTCTTATATTAATACTAGATCTATAATAATTAGCGCTTAGTTTTTATTAGTATATAATAATTTATATTACTAGGTTTACTTTACTTTATATATTTAGTATTCTTTATTTTACTATTCTTTTACTAAGTAGTAGCTATTTACTAGTCTCTAGATTTCTTTTATAAATCTATTTTATACTTTAGTATTTTTTTACTTTAGCTCTAGTATTCTAGGTACTATTTTATATTTAGAAGTCTTAGGCTCTTAGTTTTCTTTTTTATTCTTATTTTAGGCTATATATACTTACTTTCTTAGATATAGTATTATTTTATACCTATACCTTATCTTTCTTTAGTATAGTTAAAAGTATTCTAAAGTATTTATCTTAACTTACTTCTACTTTAGCTAATACCTCTTTATATAGCTTTATATTCTTAGTAGTATATTTATAGCTTTTACTTTATTATCTATTATAAAGTTACTTAACTTTATAGTAATCTTATAGTAGTTATATCTTTTACTTATATCTTACTACTAGAGGTTTGTAGTTTTATAATCTTTCTTCTTCTAGCTTCTTCTAGAGATTACTTCTTATTCTTTGTCTTTATTATTATCTTACCTCTTAAGTATATTAATTTATTATATTATCTTATTCTTTACTTAGTAATTCTTTACTAGGTACTCTATTTTACTATACTTATAGTATTTTTAGCTTTTTACTCTCTTAAAGTTCTTATAGTAATAGTATTTTAGTTTTCTTAGGTTTATATTATTAACGTATATCTTATCTAGCTTAAAGTATCTATAGCTACTCTAAACTTAGTAGTTTTTATATTTATATTAGTACTTATACTTAGGTTTATACTTTTTATTATCTATATATAATACTTTACTATTCTTAGCTTCTACTATATATTTATATATATAGTTATTAACTTAAATTACTTCTTTTATTAAGTTTTCTAACGTCTTAATTATAGCTCTACTACGTATTAGCTTGCCTTAAATATTACTTTTAAGTTTTTATTAAAATATCCTTATTAATAACTTATTATTTTATTCTATTTATATTATATAGCTTTAGAATTTATTAGTATAGTTTACTACTACCTTATTCTATTATAGCTACTATATTACGTACTCTACTACTACTATCTTATTTACTAGTAGAAAGGCTTATTATACTTTATCTTTAAACTTAATCTATTCTTTAAATATCTTATTATAGTTACTATTATTATTATTAAGGTATTTCTTAAAGTATAGTATAACTTATTTCTTTACTTTACCTTTTATATAAAATAATATAAGTATAGCTCTATTTCTATTTTAAACTTAGTCTACTTTAAAAAAGAGATTAAGTTATAAGATTTATAGCTTAAGCTTATTTTATTCTTTATAGTAGAGGTCTAGCTTAGTAACCTTAGAAGTAGTAGTATAAGTTACTCTTATACGCTAGTTATCTATATTTATTAACGTATTACTTATCTTAAAAGTATTTAATATATTAAGTTCTTAAAACTAAGTAAAAGTAATAAAGGTAAGTAGGCTTCTATAAAATAGGTAAGGTTAATAAATAAGTTAGTTACTTAACTTAATTAATAGTTAGCTTTTATTAGAGTATTACAAAGTATATAAGTATTAATAGATAGATAAGAATCTAATTAAAGTATTAGTTGTAATACTCTATTAGGATAAGAGTATAAAGAAGAGATTAAATATAATAGTTTATAAAGGTCTATTAACGTTCTTATATACTTACTATCTAGCGTTTATTCCTAAGCGCTTACTCTAGAGTGTTTGCTCTAGAGCGCTTATTCTAGAGTGTTTACTCTAGAGCGTTCGCTCTAGAGCGTTTACTACTAAATAGTTACGTGTTCTACTACGCCGCATCGCCTAGCCTAATTGCGTGCGATATAACGGCTTACCCGCTGCTTAGTATCGTAATAACTAATGTAGCTAGTAACGTAAGTAAGTAAGCTAGGCTTTAGATATTTATCTTCTTTACTCTTTTCTTACTCTTTTTAAATTTAATATTTCTAGTAAGTTAATTAGAGGTTATAAAAGAGAGGTATTATCTAGTTATAGAAGCTTAGCTATAGACGTATATAGTTTTAGGTCTCGCTTAAATATAGAGCCTAGGCTTATAACCTATTAAGTAAGTAATTAGTTTTTAATTTTGTTGTTATTTTTATAGAGAGGTCTAGCAAGAGCTAATATATATATAGTGCTAAGGGGCTAGTATAGTAGAGCTATAGTAGCGCTATTTACGTTACGTCTTAGCACCGTGATATTCGACACTATAGAGAGAACTGCTCCTAGGAGAGGACCGAAGAGCGCTAAGGAGAGGAGCTCTAGAGAGCTAATCTCTAGGGAGGACGCGATTTGTCGTGCTGTCTCTACTAGCTTAAGAAATGTACACCTTTGGCACCTAGTAAATATTGACAGACTTGCTATTGAAGCTGTCTTCGGCTCGTTTACATCTCCCTCTAGAAGTTTACTTATGCGCTTGCGTAGTCTAGCGAGCTTCTGCGTACGTATTGCTCTTCTCTGCATTTTCCGGGCTTTCTACTTGAGCTCTGATGCTACTGAGTAGAGCTGTCTATATATTCGCTCGTTTATGTCGAGCTCGTTTGCTAAACCGTTAGATAACTCGTAGAGCGTTATTACAGGCGAGATCTGAGGTGGCCCCAGTTTCGGGCCCTCATCCCGGCTTCGCCGCCTTAGCGTAAACGCGGGATAGTTCCAAGCGGTCCGAAACTGGACCTCGCAGTAGAGTAATTAATTAAGTTAAAGCCATTTGGATTATATTCTAAGATCAAACTATCTTTTATCTGTAGCAAATATTGACAAATTGAACAATTAAGCCTAGTCTGACTATTGCGGTTCATTGCCTTCCCCTTTCTCATCTCCAGTTTTCCCGCTATTGTGGCTTTGATGCCAAGCTCTCCGTTGTTACAGGTTGGTATTCAAGTTCTAGGAGGCGCACTTTGTCTTCTAAATGGTCGCGGACTATTTCCCGTAGATCGTCTCTTATTTCATTCACTGCCGAAACTACACGGCATTAGTAGCTTGTCAATTGAGTAGGGTTGTAGAGCTTACCAATAACTAGCATTGATCCTCGTTCCTCACCTTGCATCCTGTTGATATACCTCCCTGACATCTCGTCTTGCAAGATTGCTCGAAGATCTGCAGAGCCATTATACCACACGGCACGGCGCCCCCAGGAATCACTGTCGAATTTCCCAATTTTAATATATATTGAGATGCTAAGAATCTATCTCTCATCAGCATCGGAACGTATGCCTTCAAAATAGTTTGTCTTACTTACATTGCCGTCATCTAACAAATCGTCTGTTAGAGCGTCGTTCAGATAGGATTGAGCCGCGATTCCAATGTCTACAAATCATGAGTTTGGTTTCCGCTACGGATAATTTTTGGGGAGGGGAGGGCTCACCAATGGTCTCCAATTGCCATACCAGATGGACTCGTCGAGTTCGAGTAGTGCAAGTGTTGTACCCATATATCAGCTTCTTTAGGTAAGGTAGCTGCCCAGCTATACCGAAACCACTGGCCACCATGACGACTGTCTCGTAACGACTTACAGACACACTAGTTCCATATGGGCCGGTGAACAGAGCTAGACGTGGTGGAGTTCTGCGCCTGGCTTTTCGAGCCGCTTTGCTGTGGAGAAGAAGTCTTTGTGTGAGGCCTCCACGGGGTTCTGTAAGTAAGTCCAAAGAGTCCTGCTTCCCTTCTGCCCATGAGGTTACAGTAAATGGGTGACTTTGCAGAAAGGACCAGAAGCTTATCGCCGGCATCCACAGGCAGATATATTGCCCTTGTGGGAACACATGGCTTGAAAGGATTAAGATCGGATCGGACGTGGACCTCCCCGTAATTGGCTGTTTCCACTAGCTTCTCCCGGAGCCAATGAACGTTGAGAAACTGGCGATCAAAACAGTCCGACTGTTTTGATCGCCAGTTTCTCAACGTTCATTGGATAGGCAGAACTAGTGTTAGGATAAGCCAATAAGCGTTGAGAAACTGTCATCCTTAGAAGATTTTCTTCTAATGATGCCCCGAAAAAAAAAATGCTGATTGGTGAACTCGGCCTGGGGCACATGAGTCTTGTCCTGGGACACAATCAAGTCCGAGAACAGACTACCCTAGGCCTATTATAGCGACCCTTGCTAACAATTGTTAGTATTGCACTGTCTGCTAGATTTTCGCGGGCGCTCTTGACCCAGTTGACCAGGCAAACACTCAGGTAGGATTCCGATTTTGGTGCGCTGACGCTGATGCATTCTGAAGCAGCGGTTGTGGTAGCAGCGGTGGGTTCTGAGCCGCATGATAGTGGATTGGAACTCATTGCGCACAGAGGGAGAGTGAGAAAAAGAAGGTAAGCGTCGTTCAGGTACGTGTCAATACTCTCCATAGTCTCTTTGTTGCGGCCAAGTATTGTAAAGCTGTTCAAGCACTCTTGCATTCCATTATGGGATGTATTCCAAATGAGTATCCTAAGAGGACCATTCTTGGTCCCATTCCAAAACATCCAATCACTTGATTGGTTAGTCGATGACCAGGCTTTATTCGTGGCTGTGCATCATGGATCAATGAACCCCGGCAAGTTATAGCCAATTAGAGGACACTAGGGTATGGCGATAATCTTGCACGGCCTGGTCCCATTTTTGGTCCCCTTCCCAAGTAGAGTGTACACACTGGCTGAGAACAGACCTAGTGATGCGTGTCTAGTTGGTTACTTGAACGAGCATAGAGATGGCATTGACTCTGCACGCTTGCTAAGTCTGCTCCCAGTCAGCGTGTACACTCTTGCTCGGTTTGTCCCTGGTCAGCGTATGCCCTTTCATTGGGTTTGCTCCCAGCCGGCGTGTGTCCGCTCACTAGGTTTATTCTTAGCCAGCGTCTGTCCGCTCACTAGGGTTATTCTCAGCCAGCATCCGTCGGCTCACTGGGTTTGCTCCCAGCCGGCGTGTGTCCGCTCACTAGGGTTATTCTCAGCCAGCGTGTGTCCGCTCACTGGGTTTGCTCTCAGCCAGCATGTGTCCTTTCATTAGGTTTGCTCCCAGCCGGCGTGTGTCCGCTCACTGGGTTTGCTCTCAGCCAGCGTGTGTCCGCTCACTGGGTTTACTCTCAGCCAGCGTGTGTCCTTTCATTAGGTTTGCTCCCAGCCGGCGTGTGTCCGCTCACTAAGTCTGCTCTCAGCCAGCGTGTACACTCTTACTTGGTTTGTCCCTAGTCGGCGTATACCCTTTTTACTCTCAACCAGCGTCTGTCCGCTCACTAGGCTTATTCTCAGCCAGCGTCGGGCATCTTCATAGTGCCGCCATCTTTCTCTAGGGATTCCTGCTTGGGATCTAGACTTCTTTCTAATAGCCTTTTGCGACATGATGCAAATCCTTAGAATATTAGGCAAAGCTCGGCTACCAGAGGTCCCGATTCCAGAGACCTTTCTCCACGGAGCTTGCTTCCTATCTACGGCGACGCATTATTATAAAGACTGTCCCAACCGTCTTATTCGGGAACGTGATCTTTCACGTTCTTTCGTTCTCCTTCCATATTCATGACCAATAGTATGAAAAGAGTGTCAAGAGTTATGCTCTGCGATTTCCTCAGGTGCAGAAGATCCATCGGGGCCGTACGTTCAAGGATACGGTTGGCTTTGACGAGCTGCAAGAATTAGCAAGGAAGAGCATGGAAATGTCACGGGAGATCGAGATCGAGAACAAAAAGTGGCCCGAGAAGCTCGAACGAACATACTCTAACACCAAGCACCTGATATATTCTATGAATCGCATAATAAGCTCCAGTGGTAGCCTAGAGAAATCGGAGAGTGAAGAGCAGGAAAACAGAAAGGTAAAAGAGGATTGTTCACTTTTGGATGACAGTTTCTTTCAGCCATCGAAGCGAAAGCTCTCAGAGGATTATCAACCGACCGTCAAACGAGCCAAGGTATCGCTTATCACTTCGACAGACGATGAGGGCACGCAGCAACCCCCTGCTACCTTGATGTGTACAAACCTTCCTTCTTTCCACGAAGACTCGTCGGTCACACTGTCCGCCAACTCTTCAGTGACTGAGCCTGCAGCAGAAGCGTTCGCAAGAAGTCATGACCGACAGCGAGGGTGTATAGCAACTTCGTTTACTCACCAGCAAGTAACGAGCGAGACGGAGCACCAAATGGTCAGTCCTTACGCCGTGCAATACACGGATAGCTAATGCGTAAACTAGCCCGGAAAATGTTCTCGTTGTACCTGCGAGGAATATGTGGTCGATGAGGTTCGTTTTGCCATTACAACGTTCTACGATAAGCTTCCGGAACTCAAGTGCACTTGCAATCATCGATTTCATGACCATAGTATCATCACCTAAGTAGAAGAGGTAATCGCTGGAGGGAGGAGGGAGGAGGTGGTGGCCAGGAAAGGGAGAGGTGTGGTCTCTATTAGGTAATCTTCAAATCACATAATAGCTAGTTAGCTCATATTTTCATGAGTTGAGGTTTCCGTTCTCGGACTAGCGGTTGAAGTAAATGCAGCTCAGCGGCATTTACTTCAACCGCTAGTCCAACTTAAGGAACGTTGATGTTTCATCTTGCCGTAAGCTCCGGAAAAGTTTATATAAATCAGAAAAGTTTATATAAATTAGAAAAGTTTAGTATTACAGAGAGCATACATGAGTAGCCTTCGCTTAATTGCAGTAGCACTGCATACGGTCAAAGCAATCCCGCGCAAGTGGTCCCACAGCCTGCTCATGTTCCTCTTCAGATGCATAGAACAGGCATTTTACCAGCCTCGTGAGGCAGAATTTGCCAGTTGGGCGTTTTGCACCCAGCCATAGTAACCTGCCACGTCAACTTGCAGATGTGGCGTTGATGATCAACAAACAGGTTAAATTCTGTGCCATCCTCACCATAACATGAGGCTTATACTTTCCCCTTCCACTTCGTTCCTCGTTCCAGGGCATTTAGAAAAAAGCTACGCTTTTAATCACCAGTGGTTTCATGCCCTTGCTTCTCTGGTTCGTATCAAGTAGTTCACCCTTCTGAGGATCAGTGGACGTATTATTACTTTCCGAAGTCTATCCTACTCCGCATCATTGGCGCAATTTTGTCTCTGAGTTCATCGGCTGGTTACGTATCATTCCCCCGTTCCCCTGGGAAATTTGCGAAGTTTTCTATTCAAAATGTTAAAGAGATCAAGAAAGGGTAGAGATCGCCTGGAAGATTGTCGGATATGTCATCACCCCCAACAGAGAAACTTGAAATTTTACGACGTAGGAGATTCCGGTCAAATTTATACTTTTCCGACGGCACTGCAAGCCAACGTCGATCTTTGCGTCCGCTGTTCAGTGTTCTGGCACGGGTTTCAGAACATTGACACGGTGAAGGCCTCGATGGAGAAGGAAAGCGAAAGGATAAAGATATGGTGGCATCAGATACGTAAGTTACGGATTTGGGCGATATTTAGCCCAGGCAACATTTGGGTGAACTTTTTCGAAGCACCTGGTATATATATTCCGTTAGTCTCTCTCGAATCGCCGCCTAATCTTTGCAGAAAAAAGTCATTTTACGAATGACGATCTAAAGGCTTTGAACAATCATATCCCGCCAAATCCTCTTTCGCCACTCGTTCACGGAAAAGTTCAAAAATGGATATTAGAATGCGTAACCAATCATGCTCACAGTTCTAGATCAGCATTAGGGTCTTTACCAGATCGCGTCCTAGATTTAGGGCCTCACGACAGCTCAGGAGATGCGGTCCTCATTGAACCTGAGAAAGGAACTGCTGAACCATACGTGGCACTGAGCCACTGTTGGGGTGGGAAGATGCGCTTGAGAACATTGAAGAGTAATCTCGACCTTCACCGCGTCCGAATTCCTTTTTCCGATTTACCTCGGAACTTCCAGGATGCAGTTCGAGTAACTCGATGGTCAGGTTTGAGATACATCTGGATCGACTCTCTTTGTATCGTTCAAGACGATGACAACGACTGGGCGGAGCAAGCTGCTAAGATGGCCACGATTTACTCAGGCGCTCATCTTACTATTGGAGCATCATCTGCGGCAACTTCTGAGGATGGGTTTCTTTCGGATAGAACCACCGACATTAGACTGCCTCCAAGCTGTGTTGGACCTTCCGGTTACCAAATTTTTATTCGAAAGTATTTGGATAAGAAATTCCTTTTAAGCGAGATACAGAGTCATACTTATGAAGCCGTCTCGAAACCTCCTTTGTTTCGCCGCAGTTGGTGTTTCCAGGAGAGACTGTTGTCTTCAAGGATACTCTACTTTTCGCAGGAAGAATTGATTTTTAAGTGTGATCAAGGCGTACAATGCGAATCCGAGGACGATTTAAAGGGCGGGAGTTTGCCGAGAGGCCTTCTCCATTTGGGAACCGGCTCAGAGTCTGACTATTCGGAATTCGAGAACCGGAGACGTTGGAAAGACTGGCAAACGCTGGTCGAGGAATATACAACACTTGATCTTTCGTACGCAGTCGACATCCTCCCAGCTTTCTCCGCCATTGCGCGGTCTTGTTGTGCCAACGGGTACATTGCTGGGCTGCGTCGGGACTATATTATCTATGACATGTGCTGGTCATCAGCGGTGATTGAAACAGAGTCTGGCAGGCAGTTCTCTATACCTCGCCGTCCTGGTGCCTATACAGCACCCAGCTTCTCGTGGGCCTCAAGGGTGGGCCCAATTCGTTACCCCTTCCAAGGTGACAACTTAGGCATCAAGTGCTTAACAAGTGTAGAGGACTTTAGCCTTGAGCTAGGGAACCCTCAAGACCCTTTTGGACGAGTGTCAAATGGGTGGATTCGTCTCCAAGGGCCTGTTGTGCAGGTGGAGATGGAACCGTCTGATGTCGACATCAAATATCAAAAGGGTCTTACGCACATTAACCATAAGATAAGGAGAGATCTCAAGGAATATGAAGTTCAAATGGACACCATAGCTGATATCCCGAAGCATTTAACAACGCTGGCGTGCTTAATCCTATTTAGGTTAAGCATTCCGGCATCTTCTTGGAACTTATGTTTGATTCTAAAATCATCGACCGAAGAGAGTGGTGCGTACCACCGTATTGGGTTTGCTAACATTCCCGATGATGCATTCTTAGAAAAATCAGCCTCTTATATGAGTTTTATTATACGTTGATAGACTTTAATTCCTATACTGTAAAACATGGTTATAAGAATGTCCAAAATTAGTCTCTTAAGGTACCTAGAATATAAGGAGATGCTCTAATAACCAATTTACGGATTACGTCATCGGGAAAAAACCGTAACGACATTAAAGGGCTTTACTTATGTCTTATTACCCTACTGTGCAGTAGTTGTGTGATGAGAGGAGGGATGGACCGTCTGCGGAGCGCGGAATTTTAATGGGGGTGAGTTTTGTCGCTACACCTATTAATAGTCCGCCGTAAATAGGGTGCTCCACCATCTGACGCACGGTCCCACCTGACGCACGCACAACACCAAAACTTATACAAATATGAGGATGCTGAGCCCCACACAAACACTATATACGCGTAATATTTTATAGGATTAGACTATTGAGTATATAGAAGAGGATGGCCTATTTAAATTTGGCTGGAAGCTTAACTTTCCGGCCCGCGCGTGTTGCAACTGCAGGAGCCTCAGATGACTCACTCTGGCACTCCACGTCTACAACAGTAACAACTTTGGCCTTAGGCTTGTTCTGAGGCTTGAGGCTTGGTTTCTTGCCCTTTTAGGATAATTGTATATCCCTTTCAAGCTGCTCCTTGACCTATTTCTCATGCCTGGCCTCTTGTTTCTGCTGCTCTTTTTAGGCCTTCTCAGCAGCCTTGGTTTCCTTGGCCTGCAACCTCATCGCTCGCCTTATATCTAATTCCTGCTGTTTCTGAGCTTTCTTTTCAGCTTTCTCCTTCTGTAACTCATCTTTCTGGTGTTGAGCTTCAGCCTGTTTAAGCTTCTTCTGCTCCTAGCGATCCCGCGCTGCCTAAACCTTAGATAGAGACCAGAAGACTGCTCCACCATGGTATTCTGCGGGCGCTTCAAGTAAGAGAGGCTTGACACGTTTCCTGCGTATCTTCTTATGGATTATAGCTTCTTTCAGGCCTTTATTTTCATGTTCAAGCAGTGTATTCTGAGTATTAAGGCTGATAATTGCTCGGCAAAGCCTCCGCGCAAAGGCAGTATCTAGATTAGCCTTATACTCGTGGAGGAGCTTCTTAATTATACTCAGATTTGATGAAGCAAGGCCTGAAGTTATACTATAGCTGGAGCTGGGCCTAGAGGAAGCTTTTGTACTGAACTTAGTGAGGATAACCTTTGGATTAATCGGTGCAATCCCAGTTACTTAAAAGGCTTTCTAGATGTTTTTTCTTCTAAAAGAATGACACCAAGCAGGCTAGAATAGTTGGAAGAAGTCTTGCTTTTGAACTGCTATAAGCTCTTGACTCTAGAAATCAAACTTTTGAAGCTTATCTGAGTAGGCTCTTGTGAGAGGGCTGAATATTCCTATATCGAGCGGCTGTAAAGTATGAGTCGAATGAGGAGGAAGGATGGCTAATAGTATATTGTTTTCGTCGTAATAATTGATAAACTCTATCGTTAGGTGAGATCTATGGCTATCTATGATTAGCAGATATGGTTTCCCTCGCGCTTTAGCCTTTATTCAAGTGTTAAACACCTATTTAAGCCATGTAAGACCTTTCTTATTATTTGTCCATCTAGTTAGTGATGACGTAAACCTTGCATTATGCTTCTCTAGCCTAAAATTCTGAAGCCATAAGTCTTGAATGTTTTCTGAGGAGGCCTGGTATCATTCTCACCTGGCAGATATCATTCGACTATATCCGGCAGACTAGGCCGTCGGCGGCTGATTTGTTGTCGCTGATGAGCTTCTTTGACCGGCAAGGTATACCAGAAACACTCTTAAAAGGCCGGAGCCAGCAGGAAGATGATCAAAAAGCTCGGAAGGAACGGGATGATGATTCGGATAGTGACGAAGACCAGTCATCGCAGTCGAGTCAAAGTGAGGACTTTGAGAGAGATCTTATGAAATTGCAGAGTTTCTCGTTCATTTCGATTAACGCAGACGGAATAACGTTTGAGATGCATAGCTTAGTACAGCTTGCCACGCGGACATGGCTCCAAACTAACGGACAGCTAGAGAGATGGAGACAACAGTTCCTAAAGAATCTGTGCGAGGAGTTCCCAACCGGCGAGTATGAGAACTGGGCAAAGTGTCAGGTACTTTTCCCGCACGCAAAATCGGCAGCAGCACTACAGCCAGATGACGCAGATTCATTGAAAGACTGGGCTTCAATCCTATATAAAGCGGCTTGGTATGCCTGGATGATGGGCAATGGAGTTGAAGCGGAAGAGATGTCGGTTCCGGCAATGAATACGAGGCGAAAGCTTCTAGGTCGAGAGGATAAAAGTACCCTCCAGAGTATGGCTATGGTGGGTAATGCGTATCATCTTAGAGGCCGGATAAAGGAGGCAGAAGAGCTGAAGGTGCAAGTGATGGAGACTCGCAAGACGAAGCTGGGACCAGACCATCCAGACACGCTGAGCAGCATGGGCAATCTGGCAGAGACGTATAGGAATCAAGGCCGATGGAAGGAGGCGGAAGAGCTGGAGGTGCAAGTGATGGAGACTTTCAAGACGAAGCTGGGACCAGGCCATCCTTCCACGCTGACCAGTATGAACAACTTGGCGTTGACGTACAGGAATCAAGACCGATGGGACGAGGCGGAAGAGCTGTTTGTACAAGTGGTGGAGACTTTCAAGACGAAGCTGGGAGCGGACCATCCGGACACGCTGACCAGCATGCATAATCTTGCGTTCACATGGAAAGCACGAGGCAGAGACACGGAAGCTATCAATCTGATGAAGGAGTGTGTGCGATTGAGTGAGCGGAAACTGGGCGCTAATCATCCGCATTTCATTTCATCTTCAGATACGCTCGTGGAATGGGAGGCGGAACAAGCTAGCTCTCCTGCTGCATCGGCACATGGAGGAGTGGCTGACGGGACGAGCCATGATTAGTCAGACAGCAATAAACCCTGATGAGATCATTGCCAAGTTTCGCAGAGGCCGCTCGCACTCTGCACAATGGCCAAGCCAAGGCTGCCAAGAACCAACAGCGGCCAATTGGCCAGCCACTGGTAAAGGTTCCTAGTACGACAAGGATCTCAAAGAGTAAGAGTGTTTGCAAGAGGTGACACTGGTTTCGCTACCTACTGTATGTTAAGCCTCGTCATCAAGGGGCAGAGCGTGCCGCCTAAGGACCACGTCAAGATACTCGGCGTGGTTATGGATACTAGGCTCAAGTACCACGAGCACATCGCAAGAGCAGCAGCAAAGGGACTGGAAGCAGCACTAGAGCTCAGGAAGCTGAGAGGGCTTTCACCTACGGTGGCTCGACAGCTATTCACGGCGACTGTCGCGCCGACCGTAGACTATGCGTCGAACGTGTGGATGCATGCGTGTAAAGACAAGCTAGTAGGGCCTATTAACAGGGTGCAGAGAATAGGAGCGCAAGCAATTGTAGGGACGTTTCTCACGGTAGCGACATGGGTGGCAGAGGCAGAAGCACACATCCCGAGTGCGCAAGAGCGCTTCTGGAAGCGGGCAGTCAGGCTGTGGACTGACATGCACGCGTTGCCAGAGACCCACCCGCTGCGAAGAAACACATCGCGGATGCGCAAGTTCAGGAGACAGTATCGCTCGCCGCTGTTCCAGGTGGCAGAAGCACTCAAGGGTATAGAAATGGGGCAAATGGAGACGATCCAGCCGTGCGTGTTGGCGCCATGGGAGAAGAGAGTGCAGATCATAGTCGAAGACGCGGCACAGAGGCTCGAGGCTCGCTGGGCGGTACGCATTGCGGTAAGCAGCTCGTCGCGGAACGGAGTCGTCGGAATGGGAAGCGCGATCAGCATACAGAACAACGAAACACAGTCTTTCTCGGTCACGTTGGGCATGAGAGAGGAACACAACCCCTATGCGGCAGAGCTGGCAGCGATGGCTGAGGCGCTGAGCAGGCTACCAAAGCTCAGGTTTCGCAACATTGCACTAATAACAAGAAACAAAGCTGCTGTGCTCACACTCAGAAGACCTCGACAACAATCTGGGCAAAGCTATATCAGCCAGCTTTACAAGACGCTACATACACTGAGAAGAGACGGCAACACGGTGACAGTGCTGTGGCTACCTGCACGCGAAGAGTGCGAGCTCGCAAGCCTCGCCAAGCAAGAGGCGAAGACGGCAATCAGACAAAACGCCAGGCCACAGACACAGTTTCCGAGGATACGATCAACTACGCACGGCATTGCACGTAAGCAAGGCGCGGCCAAGAAGGTGCCAGAAAAAGTGGGAGCATATTCCAAGCGAATCGACACAGCATTACCAGGAAAGCACACACGCCAGCTCTACGACCAGCTATCGCGCAAAGAGAGCAGCGTGCTCGCGCAGCTCAGAACTGGCATGGCACAGCTGAACACATACCTGTACCGAATTAAAGCCTCAACAACAGACCAGTGTGAATGCGGACAAGCACCGGAGACAGTGGAGCACTTCTTGTTTCGGTGTAGGCGGTGGACAGAACAACGAGCAGAGATGCTGCAAAGCACGCAGACAGGCAGAGGGAATATGTCACTCTACCTTGGCGGCAAAACAACGACAGACGACGCGAAATGGACGCCAGACATGGATGCAGTGCGCGCGACAATTCGATTCGCAATGGTGACAAAAAGACTTGACGCGAACTGACTACTAACAAACAAGTAAGTTTTATCTACTAACCCAGCTCGCCAACCATCTCGTGCCACAGAGAGCAGACAGCGCTTCAGCCGCCGAAGATAGGACGCTGAACACTTGGAGAATCTCTATGGAGGAACCAACTCTGAGCGAGTCTGCCAGCAATTTTACTAACCAACGAGAACGCGAGGGAAGACAGGAGACGGAGAACAAGCGATACCGATTGTAAGCAAGGGCTTTGACTTTGAAAACAAATTACATGAAGAGGCGAGTCAAAGAAAGCACAGGGGCTGATGAGGCAGAGACGTAGCATAGGAAGGGTAGTGTTAGACTAGCGTTAGTAGCCCTCTCGGCTCGGCCGCCGGGCGTAAATAAATTGTGTGTGTGTATGTTAAGCCTAGGGCTGTGCATATCAAGAGGCCTGCCATCTTAAATAGCCCTATTATTTAAATCTAGAATCGTTAGATTGGAGATGAGGGAGGGGATCAATTCTGGGACCTAGGCTGGGCTGCTGAAAATGGACCCCTCCAGCCGAGGCTATATAGTTCTGCTATCTATCTGACGTGTCTATTCTTCTCCTAGACTTTCTTCCTCTTCTTGCGCAAGTGGCATCGTCTTCTCTTTACACCCACAATGGCGGACAGCAAAAGCCGTATCACCATCGAAGCGTCGTCTTTTCGTGACGATAAGATGCTTGAGGGCCAGCCATTTATCATCGAAAGCTGCCTACCAGGAAATAACTTTTGCCAGGTTATGCATGACCTTCTCTTCTTCGAATCTCAAATAGAGCGGAATTTCCTCACAATAAACGCAGTCTATAGGTACACATGTGGTAACACCAACTGTGGATTCACATGTGGGGGTGCCACATCTTATGTTGATCGTAAGAGTGAGAGGCCTCGCTAATGATCAGGTTGGTATCGTACTCCAATCTGCTGGGGAACGTATTGAGAACATTTTGCCTCAAGTTCCCAAGCCGCGATACAGCTATAGAACATGGAGGAATTCAAGATGGCACATTATCCGACGAATGCTCTTGTGCTTTTATGTGTATTATACATACGGAGATATGCAGCGTATCTGTCGACTCACAACAAGACCTCTTCACGTTCGCGTCCTCGGCGGTATCATGTTAGAACATCCTAACGCCTTCAAGCCGTACATGTCCCGTCGCAGTGTTCTAGACATAATGTCGAGTGACCGTGCAAAGATGGTGTGATGGACATCCTTCGTCCCCGATGGGAACACCTCTTTAGCCGCTTTAGCGAGGAGGAAGTCTTTAGCCGACTGGTGCACAAAGTAGATGGTCTCTTCTCGCAAGGTAAGGAATGAGCCACAAAGGCCGATGATCTCACGCATTGACTCTAAGTCCTCAGCTATGTCTTTGAACTGCTCGGCAAGGGCTGATAGCTCCTGCAGCATGATTGGCCGGTAAACGAGCGCAATCGACGCTAGGATGTGTTTACAGGTATCTGCATCGTCCGACTTGCTGATCTGCTGCATCATCCGCTCATAAAGAGGGTCTAGTCCTGGCGGGAACGACTCTAGCTTCTTCAGCACGTGCCGCTTCGATGTTGCTTTGAGGCTTTGGCACACTAACGCTACCTAGAGGAAAGTGTTGTTAGCGTTAGACAACAGATGGTCTAGCACGGCGACTTGCGTTTTGTTGTCATATCTCTTCTTATATGCTAACCGCGACACCTTCTGCTCGATGAAGATGCTGACAGCTGCTGACACTAACTCTGCGTTTAGCCTAAGGCTTAGTCTTATCTTATGGCCTGCCTGCTTAAGTCGTTCTTCGATATCTGGCCAGTTGCGACTGGAGACGATCCATTTAACACGAGACGATGTAGGTGACTGCTCTACGACGAAGTCGAGCAGCTTTGGTAGGTTGGTGACGCACTCGTCTAGTGCGTTGATGATTAGGTAGCAGCGTTCAAGCTCGGGTCTCGTAACACGTCCGCGAGGATCTCTGTTAAGACGACCTAAGTATTTACGTCCTCGAATATAGTTCTGTCTGCGCGATTGTGCCTCTTGCGAACATGCGAGATAAGTGATGGCTGCTGGCTGACGAGCAGGTACAACAGCCTACGTAGCACGGCTGTAGCGCTGTTGATGCGTGGGTTGGTTTGTTGGTAGAAGAAGTAGGATATGAGTGTAGTCTTAGCTGCCGACTTCTGTAGCTCGTTGATGATGCTGTAGAGTAATATCGTCTTGCCCTTGCTGGGATCGCCTTTGACCTACAACAGCTGGCTCTGCAGGTTATCGCGCTATTGCTGGAAGCTAGCGTTGTTAAGGACCTAGTAGTACGAGTCCTTTAGTAGTCCTCCTTTAGTTTCCTCTATACGCTTCTTGTCGTCACGCGGATCTGTGCTGCGCATGTCTTGAATGTATCTTTCTCGCTTGTCAATCTCGTCCATAAGACGCCTAAACGCGCCCGCTGCTCCTTTACCGTATACAGGTGCTAGGTCGACATCAAATATGCCTAGTAATGAGTACGCTCCATCCTCCTCGCGTTTAGTCTTCTGGTATTCTTTCTACCGCAGCCGCTCATTAATAGTAAACTAGGAAAGAGGGGCTCCTTTGAGCGCTGCATACGGAATGCGTGTAGCCTTGTGAATCTGTGACTTTAGCAGCACTTTGTTACTAAGTTTGTATTGTTTACGCGAAAAGAACTCTACTATCCTCGGAGCTAGAAGCTCTTGCAGCGTCCAGCCTCGAAGAAACTACTTACTATTCTAGAAGGCTGATTCCTATTGCAACAAGTCTAGACCTTCGTTGTTTCTAAGAGAAGATGTAGAGACGTCTAATAAGTAGATATAGCATCGCGTTGCGTTGCGGTACTAGCGAAACATGGATTGAATGGCATAAGAGAACTCAGCCTTATCCGTCTTATCAATGCAATAAGTGTCGATCCAAAAATACTGCAGGTGATCTTGTCTAGCTTATCTTCTATAGAACCGGATCCTTTTATAAGCAGGCTTATCCTTGCCGGTGCCATTTTTTAGGTCGTCAAAAGTAACCTCATCAGCATCTGGCCCCCATGTATGCGAAAGGATTGCATAGGGAGGGATTGCCTTCTCGCCCACCAAATCCTCGGCGAGACTAAATTCGTTAGTATTGCTCCATCGCAAGAGACGCATTGTTTCGCATAGGGTTGGGTAGGGCAAGCGGTGGGAATGGGTTTGGCCGGATTGAAACGCGGCAGCCTAACTCACGAGACGAGCTGGGTAACTTGCTCATTCATCGAATATATCAGTCTTCGCTATGGAGTTTAGCGATCATACAGAAAGAAAGGCTGCGAAGCCATACCTAAGACACGCATCCAGACGCGAGACAGTGTAAGAATGCTGAGCCGAATATTGCAGTTCGATTTGTGAGGATCAAGCAAGCTCAGCTGGCACGGAGCTGTGACTGGTTGTTTAGCCCACAGGGTAGCGCAGCGAGGCCATCGTGTGGTCAGACATGAGTGGACAGCGAATTTGCGAGTCACTGGGCCGAATAAACTTACGTACCGCAGCCTTGCGGTCAAACACCCTCCCCATCAGCCAGCTCACATCTTGTAGATTTGCCACCTCATAAGGGTGTGACCGATGCGGGTCGTCCTCCTTGCTAGCGTCACCAAGGTGCTCGCATGCCTTCTGACAAGACGTAGGTCGGTCCGCTTGCTAAGAATTTGCACAGCCACGGGTCTGCCAGTCACAACTCTGCTCCGTCAGATTACGTTACGATTATGTAGCGACACTGCGCTAGCTACTTACGCCTAATTATTACTCCTTAGCGTCACTATTAGACTCGCAGGCCTATATGGGGGTAGTTTATCAGTCGCGACAGCCGTATTAGCGTAGCAGTGGCCTATGTTGGGCGAGGGTCACTTTCGCTATGGAGACGAGCTCTCTGCAAATCAGGCGAGCGGGCGTCTATGTAAACGTATTTTTCGTATCGTTAGAGCTATGGGGGCTCGGAAGCCGTCTGAGTATGTTGTAAAAGGGTAGTATCACGAAAATCACGGCGCGGGTAAGCTCATTGTTGCTGGGAAGTCAAAGTACCAACGTTTTTTCCCGTTACGGCGGTTCTTCCGTTACGGGTGGATAGGCGTTACCCTCAATGTCATCCTAGCGCGAACGGCTACAAACTCCGCAGCACAGGTAGTTCGCGTAAAGACGATTACCTATCTGGCTACTAGCTCATAGGATCTTCTGAGGACGAAAACAAATCTACAGGATACGTACATCGACTGATCGTCTATTAGGTCATCCACGTTTGATATGCACCCGCCTTTTACCGGGGTGTAGAAGATAATAAGTAGCATTGCTTCTATGGTATTGAATATTCGTTACGTGAACTGCTTCAAATCACGCGCAAGGGCGTTGTGAAAGGGGGTATTAGGTGAAAAAGACACTAAAAAGCGCTGACATGGTTGGTTGAATCCAATTCCATCCGATTCTTCAAGCCTAAAATCAACCGTAAACGCTGCATTATGGGTATACTCTTCCAACAATCCAAGACCAATCCGTGTGCCAAGTCGACAAGCATGAATGACAAAAAGAAATAATATGTTATTCGGCTCCGTTGAGGTGACGTGTAGCTCGCTTCGTCAAATGATGATGTGAGGTTCGGAGTCACTTTTTCAGTGAGGTTTTTGTTTCTTTCTTAAGGAGAGTGCGTATGTACGGCACCGAACCAGTCGGCATTAAGTGGCTGAGTGGGAGCCATATACTTGTGCGCCAAGTGTGCATGCCTTGGCGCATAGGCATCCGGCTCCACCCTGCATGACAAGGCTGTGGAACTAACCCCAGTTGTCATCATTCATCCAACCTACGTCGCGTTGTGATACGAGGCTGTGTTGTGAGATATTGCTTGGGCGCCGCCGCATGATCATGCGGGAGAAGCGATTTTGCTGTGGATTCTCATCTTTTGGAGGAGGCGGGGGCGGTTGGTCGTGTTGGGGCATTCGGCTCGAGCTCGATATGTTGACCAACTTCGGCACATAACGTCGGGACGTAGGTGTGCTTGTATGTTGCTGTTGGAGGAAGTTCGGGGGAAGACTCTGCCTTGGGGTGTATTGACCCGCCAAGTTTGCGTACTGTGATGTTGGTACCGAAACCATCTCCCTTGGTTGGTCGTAGCTCATGTAAGAGGTGGGCTGTTGAAAATTCATTAAATCGGGCGTGGAGACGAATCCTGCATTTGGCCATGTCTGCTGCTGCTGGAAACCCTGCGCAACTGGCTGTGGAAAGTCTGTCGGCATCGCCGTCATGTGTGTGTCGAATCCAGCGAATGCGCCCATGCTAGTAGCTGCGTTCATATCGTTGTGATTCATGTCACTACTGACGGGCCATTGGGTTTGTTGCATTACTGGGTGATGCATAGGCTGCGTAGACTCAATAGGATCCAGGTCCATCATGGTGGTCTCGGGCGGAAGCCCATGAGAGCTCTGGAGCCGTTGGTCCACTCCAAAATCGGACGTCTCAAGTTTGAACTCTACCATTTCCCCTTGGCTAGAGTCGGTGGGTTCAGAGACTTCGGGCGTAGTTTCTGGCTGGGCCTCGACGACTTCTTTTGCTTCGATTTCGGCCAAGTCATACGTATCTTGGACCAGTTTCTCTATATCAAAGGCTCGAATGTCCCACTTGGTCTCCAGCTTGTATCTCAACCGATTACATCTCTTGGACTCCCAGGCTAGTGTTGGCCAGTTTTGTTCTTCTCCATGACGTTGTAGCAGCATCTGGTTCCAAGCAAGCGCTACTTCTGGTTGCTTAAGCAACCCAAGAACAACATTAGTGAAATTCCACTTTGAACTACCCTTCTCTTCGAAATGCATTGCTATGTGCTCACACCTCTCTTCCCAAGTAGTCAGTAAGGACGCGCAAAAGCCGCAGCCCCACGCATCTTTGTCGTGCATGACGATCTCGTACTTCTTGACACAAGGAGAGGCTTTCCGACTGGTCGGTTGGCCGCTCTCCCTAGGTTGTTTGCAGTGTTCACAGCCCTTGTAATCGTTAGTAAGCGAGAACGAGGTATCGAGAGATACATACATGTAACTTAGTGTGATGCTCACGGAAACGCTTTCCTGCGTGGAATATCTGCTCGCAATCTGGACAACGCCACGTAAGCCTCTGCTCATGGAACTCCTCCTCGTGTGACTTCCAGTACGGCTTCGACTTCAGCGCCTTGTCGCAAAATGTACATGCGAAGTTCTTTGGCGCAGGAGTTGAAGCAGTGGAAATAGTGGAGAGTCGTGAAGAGGCTGTTGACAATCGCGAAGACCCGGCGCTATAATGCGTGAACGAAGAGTCGGTTGATGCGATGGAGGATCGTGGATCAGACATCATGCTTGGTACTCTGCTCGATGGTACGCTCAGGTATGACGACGCGCGGCTTCCGAGTGTCGACATGGACGACCTGTCGGCGCCCGAATGGCGCATTCCATCTGAACGCAAATAAGCAAACGCGCCATTGAAAGAACAACAATACTAACCTCCATTGCGCGCTGCCTGCAGCAACAGCAGAATCTGCTGATCGTCGAGATGTTTGAGGGCATTGATGTGATCAATGACATGAGGGTTGAAGTTACTCTGGCCAGAAAGACGTGGTGACGGCGACACGCTCTCCGAGACACTGCTTAACGGGGTCGAACTCTGGAGACTCCGGCGAGGGCGCTTGAACGTGTTACTCGATTGTGGTGTACTGTACTGGAAGAGTTGAGGCTCGTCGGTGTCCATATTGTCGAGATTCGCGCGTTGGAGCCAATGTCATGCCGGAAATTGGCTAGGAGCGGGCCGTGTTGGGCGGGAAGTTGTAGTCGCTATGAAAGGGAGACTGATGCACGCGTTATGGAAGCGTTCGAGAAGGTGCTACGCTTTTGTTGGATGGATGGAAAGGTACAAGCTCGGATCTTAGGCCGTCAGGAAGACATTGCTCGTCTAATCTCCCGGGCGGAGGCGGATGGCACTTGTTTAGAGGAGAGAGGTCGTTTCAACCTTGAAACCCGCTTGGCATGCAGGCGTCAGCGCCAGCTTCATAAATATAGCACGGAGATTTCTGCAGTACAACGCGTAGTTCTGTAATGTGGACGGTGTTTAATGAACTCTCGATGCCTTTATTGTCCAGTTTCTGCTCGGAACACGTAGAAGCAAACGATTGTGATTTCTGAACGGAGCGCTTGCTCGCGCCACAGGGCTTCCGATTCTCCTTTGGAGGACTTCTCAGGGGTTAGTATCAATTCTCGGCCTAGCGTCCCCAGTGGGTGCAATATGAAACACGATCTGCTCGCCAACGCCACACAAAGTAGGACGTAGGTATGCAAAGCTTCAGAGAAAGCTTGCGCTGATATTTTGCCTAGATGTTAGAACCATTCCACACTCTATGATAGCAGAGGCCGCGTGAGCCCTAGACAATGCGAGAGCTCCTATTGGTCAGAGACACGTCTCAGCATGCGAAAGTGTTCACGATGCTGTTGTACATTAAGCAGAGCTTCGTAATGTCTCTTACAAGACGCCGACTAGCTTTAGTAGATTCCAACGGTTACCTTGTAATAATTCCCACAGGCAGCAGTTCGGGCTCCGCTGAGAAGCATATCTTCTGCAAGGACGAGGCTGGAGATCGCGCGTCCCCACGTGGATCAGTAGGCTAGGGCCAAAGTGCAGTAGTCTCTCCTGAGCTTGTCGTCATACTCAAAGCGCGAATTAAAACACAGGAGTTCTGCATGTTCTGCATACCATCAAATGATCGCACTGCTAATGATCGCCATGGTAGTGGTGGCTTGATCTCATTCTAACCCTGGAGGATCTGCTTGGCGCCAAATCAGCGTCCGAGATGTGAGTATTCTTGAGCGTGAACATGCAAACTGATGCTATTTTCAGACAGAGCATAAAGTTCCGGCCGAAACGGGGAAGATGTCAAGTGAACCTTGAGGTGATTGTCTGATCATGACTAAAGGCTTGCATAGGGTGAAACATCATCCACAGAAACCATGAGACAACTTTGTCTGTCATTGATCAAGCCCGAAATGGGCTGAGGCAGTGTGCTGGGTAACGCAGACGGCTTGGCTAGGTATGACTGGACTACTGGGCCGACGCCCGCGGCTTTTTTTGGTACGTACCCCGATCAGCTTTGCCGTCATGTAAAGGTTGCAACACGAGAGCTAGCGTACAGTAGTCAAGGTGATTCGTCGTATAGATTGTGGTGGTAACACAGGAGAACAGCCGGTATGGGTTAGAGCATGAGTGCTGGATACACCTGTGGCAAGCCATTCGAGCCATGAACGTGTGGTAAGTTTTGTTGGTTGCGGAAGGCATTTGACCAAGGCCATAATATCAAATAATTGGGCTCGGCTCTCATTGCGGACGGGATCCGCTTTTCCGTGATATATAGTTGGTATTGGGAAAGGTTTTCCTGGCTGAAGTAGAAAACATGACTTGCTCCGAAGCTTACTGGTGTCTGATGAAATTATTGACGCATCAGAGCAGAAAGACACCAGGATACCCCATCGTTCTCGGAGAATAGTATCAGTGGAATAAGATCAGCGAGATGAATTTTGGATCAACCGGGTAAATACGCAACTGCCGGAACGAGAGATTACCAGTCATATGGATATGACGTGCGCCGGAGTCCGGCTACTTGCGACGCTTGATATCTCAGACAGGAAGCCTGGAAGAGGGGCAGTAGCGCAAGCTCGGCTTCTTAGGCAGCCATCCTGCTGTTGAGTGGTGGCTGCTCACCTAAGAGGGTCAAGGCATTGGCAGGGCTAAAGGTGCCAAAAACCGATGCGCCGAACTACTGGACAATTTCGGGTTATTATCTTTAAGAGAATAGAAACATCTTGGAAGATACATAGTCAACGTATACGGGCATGGAGATCATTAGGTGACGATAGCTTGTGTGAAGTGAAGTCTAAAATTGGTGGAATCTTGGAGGTAGTGGTAGAGCAATGGTGTCACTAGCCACAGCTTTGAGGCGCGTCTTACGCGTCGCGTCGCGTCGCGACTTACCAAAGCTCGAAAGCTCAGACACAAATGCCCGCCACGAACATTGGACATCACGACATCTGCGACTCCGCCTAACTGCCCCCCATTCCATTGAATCTTTCTAACTCCCCACCTTTATCTCTTTCCAGCATCTAGCGTGACTAGTCTGAAAGCCATCACTTGCACACCTCCAGCTACTACGAGGAAAACTACTCACCGTACGCAGGGCTCGACACTACGTGCCTTGGCTTTAGCATTACACAATACCTCATATTGACCCAAAACCCTGTTCATTCTGCAACGGTGACGATGGTGGATTTAGGTATAACAATAGCAGTCGACCAACCTGCACCCACGCTTGACGCGTCGCCAAAGCCTCGAGTTGGGCTACTGGCAGCACTGCGAAAGCCAGTCTCATCATCTTCTCACAGCAGTGCAGAATCAGAGGATGATCTTTCAGAGTCAGATCGCGACGTATCTGCACAATCATCGCGTGTGGAATCAATGATCTCGCAGCCTCACCCTAAGACGGCTGCCTCTAAAGACGAAGAGGAGGATAGTGATGCCGGCGCCGCATACGAACGCATGAAAAAGCGATTGGCAGCTAGCAAGACTTCACGCGAGACTCAGCAGGCAGAAATTATGGAACGAAACGCGACTATTTCTACGACATTATTTAGTAGCGAAGATGAAGACGCGATGCCTATACAAACGAATGCCCGCAGACCTCACATGACAAAGGCGAAGAGTATCTCCCCGCCAGTATCGCCCACTCCTAGCGTACGATCACGGCGATCTTCACCAGGATTGTTTGTCACACCTAACGCGTCGCCTGTAAAATCGCGAAGGATAATAACCGTCGGCAACGAATCGGACGAATCTCGGTCGCCTCAGAATGCCCAACTACAAGCGCGTGTACAACGTATCAGAGCGGAGAGATTGGCAAAGAAACAACAGGAGCAGACACAGAAGAGTGGAGAAAAGGCCCAGCGGCGACTTCAACAAGAGTCTGGCAGTGATACAGATGGCGAAAGCGGCAGACTCCTTACCCAACAGGCGAAACCAACCCGAAGAGCAGGGAAAAAGGCCATGGAGTTGATGGCTCGGGACCAACAGAGAATCAGCCGCAATATGCAGCTCACTCACCAGTCCAAGACGAAGAAGAAGCACACTCTTAACGATCTATACAGCCGCTTCGGATTTAATGCCCCCACCGCTGAGAGTCCAGTAGTGGAGGCTCTTCCAACGCCAGATGCCAGCTCTGCATTGGCATCATCCGATGCGGAAGCAAACCGACTCCAAGACACACCGCCAACAAGTCCCCCACGACAGGAAGTATCACCAACAAAAGAGCATGCTGCTCCGGCACCACTAGGTGAGGAACTATCATCGCCCCATACCAAAATCAATAAAGGCAAGGGCCGGGCACCTGAATTCCAGCACCTCCCACCACACCCTTGGATGAAACAGGCCGAAAACCCTGTGGTTGAAAATGTTCAGTTGGATGCCAAAGAGCTATCTGATCATGATATGATTGAGCTTTCCGATTCCGATGACGAAGTTGATGTTGTGCAGACGAAGAGCAGATTTCCTGTCTTCGACCGAGTGCCCATTAAAAAGCAACAAGAGTCCTCTTCGTTACTTCATCTTCGTCATCTCGCTCACCTGACATCTTCGAAAGACTTGCCAAAGAGCTCGAAATCCATCAGCCTCGGAGAAATGCAATTGTCACTTGCCCAAAAGGCTCGTGAACAGGCTCACAAGGAACGAGAAGAGAAGGTAGCGGAATTGAAGCGACGAGGCATCCACATCGAGACCGAGGAAGAGCGAGAGAAGAACCAGATGGAGATTGAAGACATGGTTGCCCAATTCGAAAAGCAACGACAGGAAGATCTGAAGCTCGCCAAAGCAGAAAGGGAAGAAGCAAAAAAGAATGGCGAGACGATTGACAGTCTACTATCGAGCGATGAGTCGGATGATGACTACGCTGGAAGCGGCGAAGAAAACCAGAACGAGGCAGATGCTGAAGTGGAAGACGAAGAGCTGGAGCTGGAACTGTCCGGCTCTGAAGACGAGGGCGTTGAGAATACACATGACTTAGTCGCCGATATGGCAGACGAGGATGTCGAAGACCCTGCCGTAGACGCCGAAGAACAACAAGTCGATGAAGATGCTGATATGGAGGACGAAGATCTCAGTGCCCCCATTCGGAAGCGAACAGTCGCCCGACCACGAAAAAGAGTGGTAGATGAAGAAGATGAGAGCGACGATGACAATAGCACACCCATGCCCTCGGCCCCCACAAAACAAGTGACTCAGGACGATGCTATGGCCGCTTTCGGATTTGGAAATGCGGACACTGGTATTGGCCTCACCCAGATGTTCGCTGGTACTATGGTGAACCTGGAATCAGGAACACGGTCTGACCCTGCTGAACCCGAGCAAGACTCCCTGGACTTTCTCCGTGGCCTACCAGATACTCAACCTGGTGCAAACTTCAGCCAAGCCTCAGGCTTCTTCGTACCCAACAGCCAGTCATTGATGTCACCGCAGAAGGCCATGCAAGATGCTTCAGACACGCAATTCAGTCTAGGGATCAGTCAATTGATCGAAACATCGCCGGTTTTTTCACGCACGCAACTCGATGAGCTACCAGAGCCCACACAGGATGCTGGATTCTCCTTCTCACGATCTCCAGCGGGTCTAGTAATACCACCAAATTCAACTATCGATACAGTCATGATGAGGATTCAAGAGTCACCCATTAAGCAGAAGAAGGGCAAGCTCCAACGTGGACGTAGAGATGCTACTGTCGAACTCTCTGACGTCGAGGAGGATCTCGCAAACCTCAGTGAAGAGGATGATATTCAACGCCCCCCTAAGCCGCGTGATGCCTTTGCAAAGCTGCAGAAGGCGGCCAAGAAACAAAAGGCCATGGCCGATTTCAACAAGAAGACTAGTATGGCCAAGGATGCGGTCATGGAACAAGCCGAAGAATCTGAAGACGAGTACGCCGGACTCGGAGGTGCAAGTGATGATGACAGTGGGGCGGAAGATGAGGAAACGAAGAATATGATTGAGCATGGAGAAGTTGATGTTGACGAACGACAAATTGCTGCTTTCTTTGCGTAAGTCCCCATGCAAGGCACATTAGAATTGGCATCACTAACACCACGATAGCGAAAAATCCAAGAAAGAGGACGAGAAGAATATCAACGAGCTCTACAAGAATGTCATGAATGGTGGCCTACGTAGACGCGCGGGTGGTCGTGATGGGTTCGATATGTCCGACTCTGAGGATGAGGAAGACATGCGCCTCCGAAAGAAGCGCGCTGAATTCCAGAAGATGAACAGGGCACTATTAGCTGACGAACGCATTGGCAATATTGCCAAGGATCAAAAGAAACAGGCCTTCTTCCATACATTGGCAGACTTTGCTGACGAGGGCGAGTATGAGTTCTTGGACATGCCTGCTGATTTAGGCGCTGTTGGTGAGCAGAGT
This sequence comes from Ophiosphaerella korrae, assembly GCA_028456385.1. NCBI lineage: Eukaryota > Fungi > Ascomycota > Dothideomycetes > Pleosporales > Phaeosphaeriaceae > Ophiosphaerella > Ophiosphaerella korrae. Next base: position 215,315 of record JALNQF010000051.1, on the reverse strand, counting down.
CAGTCACAGGAGGGGCAGAAAGACGACGAACGTATGGAAGACATGACCATTCCAGACTCACAGACAGAGACCGCGAATGTACCAGCACCAGTCAACTCCATGAAGCGCAAATCGCCAACGGACTCACAAAAAGAAAACCGCCCTCCTCCAAATCTTCGCCGCACCGCTGCATCAGACAACCTTACACGGAAACCGATTACACTCGCCGATGTCCAGAACTCAGTGTTGGAGTTGCTTGACGACCCTCGCATCATGGTGCCAGATTCGCAATACTCCGAGTCAGACGATGATGATGAGTCCCCAGCACCCAACCCATCATCGAGGAAGCCCATCGTCGACCGTCTGTCCCTCTCCCGTACATCCAGCATCTCCGAGGCGCCAGCAGATGGCAGCAATCTTGCTTTCCACGCACCCTCGCGTGGCGCCAATATCCCTGGCTTCCGCGTCCCTTCGCTCATCCGCCAAGTAACCAGCAACCTTTCAACGACATCTGAGTCTCGCAAGCCTTCAGGGGCTAGTACGCCGACGGAGAGTGTGCGACGCGGCGGAACGGGTAAGAGCAATATCCATGCACAGGCTAGGGAGGCGGAGCGGAGGCAGTTGCTTGATAAGAAGGAGGCAAAGAGGAAGACGGCGTTGAAGAAGAAGGTTAATGCGGGGAGGAAACAGGGGATGAGGAGCGTGTTGGGGAATCTGGGTGGGGAGTTTGAGTAGCTCGACGCTTTTTTGTTGTGTCTTGTCAGCTTGGCGTGTTGGAGTTTGGGCCAAAATCATCTGGATAGCGTTTAGTGGGCTTGGATAAGTCTGGCCGCAACAGGTTCGCGAATTCAATTCTCATATGTCATTGTCTAAAGTTTACCTGTGTCATATGTACATTGTGGTCTACAATACATTTTGCGTCGTGGTTGATGCCATGCCGCTTCACACCCTCTCACTGACCCAAATGGCCCCTCTGCACCCCCCACGAATAACCTCTGTCAGCAGCTCATACGGCCTCGCCTCCTTTGCGTCATTCTCTACCGCATGATCCAAATGCTCCAACTCCTCATCCCTAATCCTCCTCAACTCGCCCACCAGCTCGTCCAACTCGGGCCCCAGCCGCTCCCCCCTCGCCTCACACTCGGCCGCCCAGTCGATCAAAACCCTAACCTGCTCATTGTAATGCGTGCCAATCTCCGTCTCAACGGCCTCGGTGCACGCCATGGCAGCCTCGCGCCCCAGCACGGCGGTGCTCCAGCCGAGGAAGCTGGCAGCGGCATACCACACCGGGTACATGGCGGTCGGGCGGATGCGGTGCTTGGCGAGGATGTGGTTGAAGAAGGTGTGGTGGCTGGCCTCCTGGTCGTACATGTGCTTCATGAGGGGCCGGAGGTGGGGGTGGGAGCGCGTGAGGAGGGGGGTTTGGGCGGCGTAGATGAGGATGGCGGCGAGTTCGCCGGTTTGGTTTACACGGAGGGCGGAGGCGAGGTAGGCGCGCTGGTCGGGGGTGAGGGGGCGGATGGGCTTGGCTTGGTTGGAGGCATGTCGGGATGTGGTGGTGGATGTGGTGGTGGCAGTGGTGGCAGTGGTGGTTTGGAAGCGCAGTGTCCGGCGTGATATTGCTGCCGGGGCGAGAAAGTCTGGGAGGAGATGCCGGGCGGCGCGCGGTATTGTGCGGGCCAATGGGCGGGCGTACACGACCACAGGGTGCATTTCTGCCTCTTTGATGTTTTACGGGACACCAAGGAAACTTCAAAGTACAAGGCCGGAATCGGTGCCAATTCACTTGCGTTCGAAGCTTCGATGCGGTCATTGGCGCCGACCGCGCTAGGAGACGCGTGCTGGCTGGCCCAAGCGCAGCCTTTAGAAACCAACGTTTCCTCGTCCGCTGAGCTCCCACGTTCCTCTCCTCTCGCCCCTAAACCGCGCCTTTCCACCCCCAAACGGCCGCCCTGTGACACCGTTTGCACTGCCTCTCCTGCTCGCCCCTCGCCAGGCTTCCGCGCCATCATTCCCCGCGCCATTCACAATGTCCGCCGACGACTTTGACGATGAGCTCTTCGCCCTCGCCGGTGGTGACGAAGATGCAGACATCGAGGAAGGCGAAGCGTGAGTGCCCGAGCTGCCCTTTTCCCGCTCGCTGCTGCCCCTCACCCTTTCACCTGTCACTGGCCTCGCGCAACGTGCCCAAATGCCTCCGCCGACCCGCCCAGCCCACTCACCTGCCCTCCTCAGCCCGCCTTTGCTCTCTGCCCGCGCCATGAAACTGACCCCGCCCAGCTCGTCGCCCGCAGCCTCCTCGCCAAACTCGCTAGGCTCAGACGCCATGGACGAGTCCGACTCGGACCGCGACGATGACGTTCCCGAGCGCACCGCCGACGTGCCCTACCCGCTGGAGGGCAAGTACATCGACGACGCAGACAAGCGACGCATCATGGCCATGTCGCAGCTGGAGCGAGAGGAGATTCTCGGCTCGCGCGCCGAAGAGACGCAGAGAGCCAACTTCCAGGCCGAACTCGCCAGGCGCGCTGCCCAGGAGAACAACAGGAAGAGGAAGGCCGACTCCGAGGAGCCCGATGATGCGATGCGTAAGAACAGCCGCCCCAAGGTCCAGCCACGGAAGAACGACAAACTCGAGGCATACAAGCGCGAACGGGAACAGCGAGGCCAGCAACGCCAACGCCAAGACGATCGCCGCAACGGCCGTCGGCGGTCAAGTTCTGGTGATAGAGCCGGTGGCTCAGATGTTGATGCCGATGGTGAGAGCGACGTTGAGTGGGGTGACCAGCCAGCAGAGAAACCTCGCGAGGAGCAGCCTGCTAGCATCCGCGACTTTGAGTCTGTTCGCGTCGGTCGAGGCTTCTTCTCTGAGGTCTGCTTCCACCCCGGATTCGAGGAGGCCATGACTGGCACATTCGGACGTGTCGGTGTAGGCCAAGACTCGCAGCGCCACACTCTGTACAAGATGGCACAGATCAAAGGCAAGTTGTCTGCAACTCGTCCAACTGCGCCCAGCTAACAAAGCCAAGGCTTTACCACCGGCAAACCCTACGTCTTCGAAGGCAAGAACGGCCAGCGTATTGCGACAGATCAATATGTTGTCGCGCAGCATGGTTCAGTGAAGAAGGATTACCAGTTCCAGTTCTTATCCAACCAGCGCTTCACCGAAAGCGATCTCGACATCTATAAACAGTCTCTCACTGAGACAAACTCCAAGATGCCCACACAGACATTCCTCCAGCGGAAATACCATGACCTCAAGAACCTTCAAAACCACTACTGGACCGAGGCCGATATCAGCGCACGTATTGCCAAATCGAAGAAGTTTGCACATCTGTTGGCACGCCAAAATGCAGACAGCCAGCCCAGGATAGCCACGCAATCAGAGACAGCTGCAGCCCGCGTTGCCGAACTCAACCGCAAGACACGTATTCTTGAGGCCGAGCGCGTGAAGAAAGCCCTCCAAGAGCAACAACGCGAGAAGAAGATAAGTCAACGCAAAGAGGCTGCACGACAGAAAGCAGAAGAAGAGGCAAAGAAGGCACAAGCAGAAGCCGCGCTTAAGAGCCGAAACCTCGACGTCGATGCCCTCTTCGATGGTGACGGCTCATCACGAGCAACCACACCAAAGCCTCAAACGGATAAGAAGAAGACTGAACGCAAAGGCTTGCCAACGTTTAGGAAACCGAAGATGGACGATGATATTATTGCGAGCATGGATATCGGCGTGGACATTGAGATCTGAACTACTCGGCTTTTTCACTGGAGCATGCCACAACCCCCTTTGATGGCTTAGTTGTTTGTCACCAATTTCAGACCACCAATCCCCCCCCCCCCCCGCCCCTTGCAATATTTTATACCCAAGGCTGCTATTCCGGTCGCTTGACTCTGGTATACCATGGCGTCTCTTGCAAGGGAAACACGGCCAGTCACTCACACAGCATTGCAAGGCGTTCTAGACTCTTGCATATAAAGCATCTGCAATTAGTCTACTTATCACCGACTTGTAGTCCCCGTTCTTGACACGGCCAAATAAACAGATATACGGTATTACCAATTCTTTCGTGATTCTTTCAATCAAAACGTGAAGAGCTCGAGTGTGCTGACGGGTCTCCTTGACAGGTCCTAGATGTGGAATCGCGTGCAGGGTTCGCGCAATGGAAAAAGTACAGTTGGAAATGACTAAGCCGTTGCGAATGATAGCGAATTACTATTATGATACATAAGTTTGCTCCATCACCAGCTGTGCTCCAACCATCCCATGGTCAAAGTTACCATGAACGACCCTTATCCACCTCAACACCCATCAAGGCACCGTATCCCACACCCTATCTCCCTCCTTCGGCGGCTCCAAAAAGTCAGCCGGCGTATCCTCCACATCCGGCAACTGATGCCTCTCTGCCCAATCCCGTATCGCATCAAAATTGCGACACTTGTGCACAGTGTTGAAGTCGACAAAAGCTTCTGGGGCTTTGCCCGCAGGCTTATACCACACCTGGCCCAGAACGCCCACGTCAACCGTACACATGAGCTGCTGCCGCAAGATATCCAGACAATGTGCTGGCCATTGTTAGTCTGGAATCCGTGAAACCCGTGGACAGAGCGGCTACATACTGACGTGGTGCTTGAGGATATTCGCGTCGTTTGAAAAGGGCCCGAGGCCTTGTTCTTGATAGTATTCGAAGTTCCATGCCAGCGATTTGCGGAGCAGATTCTGCCGGTGTGTTAGTGCGGCTGCTTAGGAAGAGCATTGGGACCGTACGAGGCAGTGGAGGTGATGCAGGCCTTCGACGTGTGCTGGGTAGCCGCCGCCGTATTTTTGCTTGATTTTGACTTGGTCCGGCGCGAGGCCGGAGCGTTCTGCTTCTTCTGAAGGGATCCGGGCTGCGTGGTCTGGTACGGTGTGTTAGTATCAATGGAGAAGATAACGGGGCGAGATTAGGGCGTACAGTCTGCGCCTAGGGACTTCCATGCAGCGTCGACTTCTGGTCCTGCGTCTTTTCTGAAGTCGTTCGATTTTAGGAGCGAGCCGTGGAATTTGATTGCGCCGTATGTTATGCCTACGTCTTTGACAATGGGGGCTAGAGTTGTTAGCGACGAACCTGAAGCTGCTCTTGCTGAACATACAGTACTGCGAAGTATGTCGTATACTGAAGTTATCAGCATCTAATCGACCATTTTGAGCTGCCAAAGCCCCCAACCCAGCAGACAGTAACGCCGTGCAAATGACTGTAAGTGTAGTTGCCAGCCATGATGGTCCCTTCTGTGCTTTTTTCAAAGCTCGATCATCGCCCTCTGGTCTCTCACTATCCTTCAGAAGCCGCTCATGACCCTCGCCATCAACCCGCTCAAATTTCCCTCCTTTCTCAGTTCGAAACCCAAACATGGTCAAAAAAGATGCTGGAAAAGGTCGCGCCTCGACCTCCATATCGAGTTTTAACGGCACATGGCCATCACGACATTCGTCGTGACCTGCATACCAAGCCTATTGCTTGCATGTCTGCAGCGTGGATCAGCTCTCGATGCCCCGCAGAAGCTGAGGGAGCCCATGACACCCAACCAACCACTTACGCTCGCTTGTGGCGCCTTAGCCCGACTACGAGGCTAGATACTCGTATTGCGATTCGAGAGCGTAAGTAACACACGTATCGAGCCTTCTCCTTTGGGGCAGCATCTAGCGACACGAGTTAGAGCATTATCACTACGACTGATGAAGATTAATACCGCGCGGAGGAATCTTTCAAAATGCTGACTATGACCTCACGCCCTGCGTAGCGCGGCCAGATCAGGACCGAGATGGAACTTGAGGTAACATGTACGATGGGCAAGTTGTATTGCTAATATCGCGCAAGTATTGAGTACCGCGACAAGACGTGGGCAGATGACTCCATCAAACAGGCATGTGCAACCCATTGCTTCCACCTGCCTGTCCCAAGTCCGGACTTGGAAATGCTCGACGGACCACGGCGGGCCTGCTGCGACTGAAATTTTATGAAGTGGTCGGGTTATCCTTGACGTCGTGTGGCTTTAGCCATGCAGCTTTCAATAGCTTCATCGTGAGCGTGCAGCAGCCTCAACACCAACGACCTATCGTGACCCTTTGGCTAAGCCCGTTGTTATCGATTACGTCTGTCGCTGCCTTATTCGAGTAAGTCTGGGGCCGTATGCGTCTCGATCGCTATGGATCCATGGCGTTGCGGAGTACATACATACAACTTCCTTAGACCAACAAACACGGGTCTACACGCAAGATGTCGTCCGGATGGTGCAAAGTACCGAGTCTCGGATCTAGGTCGATCTAGGTCCTGGGCTATAGTAACGCGAATAGCGTCAGGGCTGAGCTGGCTCCATGGTGGTGTTGCGGAGTATACATATATAAGATGAGAGCTGCGGCTTGGGGAAGTGTCAAGCTGAGCTTCTTGGAGAGAATCAGTTTTCGACATTGACGACTCTTGGCATTCACTCGATTTATATTTCGCATTATGAGGTTCACGCTCACTCTTCTCGCCTTTGTGGCGTCGGCTATTGCGGCCCCGATTGCTGCCCCAGAAGCTGATGCCCAGGGAACATATGCTACTTATGGTATGTGCATTGCGTTCTTCTCCGACAAGATGATCATACACATCGACACCCTGTTATCAATTGCATCGACTGATCCCTCCAAGGCACATATGATAACCCACCCCCGCCACCTCCACCAGCTGGCGGTTACGCTTCGTATGGCAGCTACCCGCCGCCTGCTGGCGGGTATGCCACCTATGGTACTTATAAGAAGGAATAAGTGGCCAATAGGAGATATGGCGTGAGTTCGAGGATCATAACGAGAAGTATGAGCTGAGCAAAGTCTATTTGATTGGGATCATGTTGGGGGGGGAACATCGTCCTAACGCTCTCTTACGATATAATGTTTTGAATGAATAATCGATATGAACATGTGCACTGGTGTTATGATTCATGTAATGTGAGGCATATTGTGTTTGTGGTGTATAATTTGCGAACTTGAATCTATGGAGATGGACTCCTTTATATTGTTACATAAATGCATACGATAAACATGACTACCTACAAGCTGGAGGGTACTGGTGGTGCTGCATGCCCCTTCTTCGGTCCGCCTTTGTTTTGTTTTATGGTACAGCCCAATCCCTTCCTTCGTGTTGACATTCAACATTTAGGCATGGTCTTTACCTGTAAAAACATCCTGCACAGTTTTATCAGTTATAAATTCCTGGAATTTATTTATTTATTCTTTCACTTTCTGGCTGGTTGAACAGAGCATCTTAGAGTCAATTAGGTCAAGCGTCATGTACTCATTTTGATGTGCAACTCCCTTCGTCTGGGAAAAGTGGAAACAATCCCCCAAAAAAGGTTTCAATTCATCTACAAACGTAACATCGATCCGGGTGCTGAATGTTACGCCTGCTTATCGTGAATATTTACGATTATTCGACTTGATAGCAGGTCTCAACCGTGGCACGCGGGAATAGTTGCATAAAGAGTGGCGGGGTGACGAACTACTCCTGAAATATGATGAATATAATGTACGTGATAGAGTTGAGAGAAAGTTCAGCCTTTGACGGCAGTTCCTTGAATTGCAAAGTGTAACCTGCATGCATCGCAAATGGTGAAGTAATTATATCTCATCACGATTTAATCTAGTTTAAAAGCAGACATATCATTCAAGACATCGGATGTTGGCTGTATTTTCAACTCGTCAGGATGAGTAATTAGCTTGCGGTCTGCTCACTACACCTACCTTATCCAACCATCTTTGACTCACGCTCGATGTTCAGGAAACTCGAGTAAAATGGAACCATCCTTCGTCTATTCACCTGTTTATGGATCAATCTTTGGTCTCATCATCGTTTGGTCATTGTCGCGAACCTTGACGGTCCAAGCTCGGCAGCATGTCTGCTCAACGATCTCTAAATGGATCATCTATACCCTTGTGCTACCCAGATGGAACGGCAGCTCCGATGTGACGGTTCTGGCTGCATTGGCAATCATCTGTCTGGTTGTCGGCAACGTCATTGGGTCAATTGTCGGCGTTCAAAGCCGTTCCCAGCTGTCCTCTCGTCTTGCCAAGCTTTGCATCACAAATCTAACATGCTTGTATTTTGGAGGCAGATTAAACTGGTTCTTAGACAAGGTCCTCCAGATCTCCTATACAGATTATAGCCTTGTGCATCGGTGGATTGGCCGCGTATCTGTTGTAGAAGGCCTCATCCATAGAGGGGTCCAGCTCATTCGTTATCAGCGAGCAGCACGAGTCGTGGACTATTCGGTAAGTCACACAACCATGCAATTAGCTGCAAGCTGACTGTTGGAGCTACTGGCTGTTACATCCGCACTGGTGCTACTTTCCTTACTGGTCATTAGGCGCCATGGATACGAGATCTTCCTTCGCTTGCATTTAACTCTTGCAGTCGGATTGCTAGTGCTATTGTGGCTGTATATTCGGCAAACTGATACATACACGCTTGTATGCTTTGGTGTTGCAGCTGGTCTTTTTACTACGCAGAAAATGATCTGGTTAGTCTTCTACCTACGTAGGAATTTCGGCACTGGACTTTATAGCTAAGCCACCGTTACCTATTACACACCCTGCTAGTATGGCGGTGAGGTCATTAAAATCGAAGTGGACATTAAAAGGCCGTGGAAAGCAAGCCCGGGTTAGTACATATATCTTACAATACCGTACATTTGCAGCCTAGGTCTAGGACGCCTTGAGGCGCACCCTTTTATGGTGGCGTGGTCTACGAACGACACTATAGGCAAAGTTTAGTCTATCGTCCTGCTAGTGCGTATATGCAAGGGACTCACGAACAGGCTTTGCGGCATAAAGATAATCTCCTCACTAAGGATTGATGGGCCTTATCGAGACAGTGAAACGCAAGCACTAGCTGATTATGATAAGGTTCTTCTTATGTCTAGCGGCATCGGTATTGCGGCGCAATTGGACACAACACGTTATTTGCTCCTCTGGTACAATAAGTAGACCGCCCGCGTGCGTAGACTAACTCTTCTCTGGTACCTCGAGAACCCTGGTAGGCAACCCCCTGCCCCCCGCCCCCCTTCTCCTGCCCCCTTATATACAGCAGCAGCTAACTACACAGTAGATTAACTGCAGTGGGCTGACGAATTTCTCTACGCCTTGCATGAGCTCGACTACTGGAAGATTTTGACGGTCTACTTGGTGTATCTAGACGAGATAGCGGGATCTTCTATAGGGCGTAGAAGCACAGTACTGGCGTTATCTGAAGTAAGGACGTTTCGATTGTTAGGCGTTCTTGACATGGCTGTGTTTATCGAAGGAGAGTGGGGCGCAGAAGCTGGAAACATGGTAGTGACAGGCAAGCCTAACTAGTTCCTGCAGGGTTCTAAACGAACGCAGCTGACGCTAACGCAGTGTGTGGCGGTCCTGATTTCGAAAGGCATGCGCGGCAAGCTGTCCGATCTAATCTACACGATATCTGTTTTTAGAATAGTGTCTTTTAACTAGATGAGACTGAAGCGAGTGGGAGAACGAAAATTAGGTTGGCTCGAGATGTAGTCTAAAGTAAAGTTGTATCGAATATATTGCAAAGGCGACCTCTATATAGATCTTGAAGTAGAAATTGAACTTAATTTTAAAATTAAAGGCTACTATAGTATTTGTGCGAAGTTATTTGCGACGTGCTAGAGTGACTACTTTGACTTGAATGTAGTAGGGCTGTACGGCACGGAAAAACGCACGAGCGATTGATTCTTGTAGAAACACGGTTCGTTCTCCTGTATGGGAAAGGTCTCTGTCCCCTGTAAGAAGCAAGATCCCGTACGGGGATCCTAGCGCTATACCCTATATGGTTATAGTAGCCGCGTTAACATAGTTGCCCTGCGCTCAGCAAGCCTATACGCCTGAGATTACCGCGCGGCACATTCTTACGTGTGGGGCTGAGGGCCGTGCGCACTTAAAGGCCGCGCGGTAAAGCTAACTGCACGGCTGGAATTGCTACAAGGCTTGGTTAGTACGGAGGGTTGTTATCCTATGCGGCCTGCTTACGTATGCGGGATGTTTCAGGGTTGTCCTCGCTCTATGTTCTCCCGCGCGGGCGTACTAGGTTACTGCCTTATAGTGATTACTCCCTTACGGTAAAACATCCTTTATGCCTGTATGGGATATTGTATTGTTACCTGCACGGCAAATTCTAATATCCTAAGAGGACGAAAACGTAAAGTCCTCGGGCTAGCCGAAGCAAAAGTGAATTTATGTCAAGCTAGTAATATTACTGGTTACCTTGCATGAATTGTGTTAGACGATTCTTTATTCCTAGTTGTTTTAACCAAAAGTGTTCTAGATGTACATTGATCGAATTTTAGCAGCGCGATGTCTGGACCAATTGCCTTGGATAGACCTGCTGTAGTAGAGCTAGAACAGCGTGATATGAACCCGATATTTCGACCCGTTCCGTACAACCGCGATGGTTGGGTCCCACACTGCGAATTATGCCATCTATTCGCACTTTAAAGTGGCTCAATATCGTCCGCCCGAGAGTACTACTACGTCGGCATCGGCGTGGGTACCTGCTGTATAGTAGTGGCTTACAGGCTGCACATGTCTCTACATGACGTTCAAATATATTTATGTAAAGGTATTCTAGGCGAGAAGGACGCCTGGTGATCGATTGAACGACAGGATGCATGAATCGAACACGGTAAGTTGTTGGATTTGAGGTAGACATTTTGTATTGGAAATGTATGAATGTGAAAACGGATATACTGTTAAAGAAACACACAGTCCAGAGCATAATAAAGGAGAGTTGACGGGAAACAATGAACAACAAACAGTTATCAAGTCCTAGCATCTAACAAGCTGTAAGCTTACTTAATAACTGCGTAATTGCTTTTAGTTTCGAGCTTCTGAACCTCGTCGCTGTAGCTAGTAGTCCCTTGTCCTCCTTTGTACTCAAGGTATCCTACGATATCGTAGATCCATTTCTCTAGAGTGTCTACATCCTGTCTTATGTGATTTGTTATCTCGCTCGCGGCAGCTATTAATCTAGAATGGTTAGAATGGTGACAGTTATTCTGCAAGCTAAAACTTACTGTTTAATATGCCGGACCTTTGCTTGGTAGGCGTCCTATAAAGCTTTCAATAAATTCTCTACATCTTCTAAGTCTTGTTGCAACGTATCGAAGCTCGCCTTGGGCACTGTAGCTTCGCATACTGTCTGCTCGGTCGGATTACATGGTGGATCTATGGACCCAGTGTCAAATATGGCGGGCTCATCTGGAATACAGCTCTGTCGGGCGAATTCGATGTCTGTTGGGAAATTTGGTGTTTTTAGACTGTTCATGTTGAAGCTGCTGAATGCGGCATCGAATTCTGGCTGCTATGGAGCAATCGTAGGGTTGAAGGGAAAATGGTCCGAAGACTGAGGTTGAGTAGAAGTGATTTTAGAAATGGTATTGGATGATTTAGATGACATGATGAATAACGTTTAAACTAATGAAAAAGCAAAGACTGATATTTGATGTGAACTGAATATTAAATGATCGTTGGCCTTCTCATTTAAATCTCTTTCATTGCTAGTATCTAAGCGCTATGCTTGCTTCTCTTCTCTTAGCATAGTATCTATTCTTGTTCTATTTGCGCTGCGCCGCTCTTAAGCTTAACCGCTGCGGGACGCTAAAGTGCGAAATACTTAAGTGGTATTAATGCTAGAAAAGATTTTAGAATTCTGTAATTAGGATCTCGAAGAACATATGCGTGCTTAGCGCCGGTCAATACCTATGGCCTTTCTGAGCAAGGGCTGATGGTTCTCACCTGCTTCTCGAATCTGAGAGTAGCTGAAGCTCTCTTAACAAGGAGATTATCCAGGAAATCTATAAGGAGCTTGTGTTTGCTCTATTTCTCTGCATTTTTGAGCCTAAAAATCCTATTGCTCTTCCGCTGGAGCCGCACGTAAGCGATGTCCTGTAGCCGCGGAGTAGGCGAATTACTTATGCACTCTAGGAGCACTATGGCTAACTGCTCTATGTCGGCATTACCTGGCTCGTGCGTGGTAGTTCTCGATGCGTTTTCGAAGTTAGCTGCCTATAGTTAGTGTAGGCGCTTTACAATGACACCACCAATCGACAGATATAGTATTGGTCTCCTACTTTCGCTGCAGAACCTAATAGTAGCGATCGACAATGCGTTATGCAAAACGCTATAGCGCGTGAGATGTTTTAATGCTGAGAAGATCTGTGCAAAAATGAGTCTTCTGCCTGTTTCTAGGTAGGGTAATAATCTACTGAGCTAGCGATCATCCGGATCTGAGGTTCCTCGAGGATGACATGCACATTTAATAACTCTTTAAGGGTGTACTGGTGATAATCAAACTGGAGAAAGAGGGAACCTTTAAAAGCGAAACTATGCTTAACCAATGCAATATTTGAATGAGACTGCACTTTCTTTATAATCTCGATCTCTTTTCGGCTGAGTTTAAGCTGTGTTTCCTTAAACATGGATGGTTGACCTTTTAGCTTACAAATCGTCTAGACATGATTGGTTTGGATTATATCACCCAGACGTCTGAATTTCTGCTACGGATTGTCTGTCGTGGCTGATGTCAGCGTTGAGGCTGCTTCACTCTTATTATCTTTCCTAGGTTCTCTCTTGATAGACTTTTCAAGTAGTGCTGCTTTCGTTGGGGCTTGAGGTCTTGGTAGGCGTTGAAATGCAGTCCCTATAGATTGAGATACCATTTTTTCCTTGTTTTGCTTTTAAAAAGGTGTATTCTGGTCGTAGAGCGCCTATTGAGCTATCTAACGGATTTTGTTGGGAAGCTTATATACGGAAATGTGTTTCCTGGTTTATGTTGCTAGATTCAAGAACGTGTTTCTAGGTTCTAGGAAAGTGTTCCTGAATTCTGGAAATAGTTAGCCATGTCTAGGGAAGCGCTTAATTGTAGTCTGGATACTGTTGTTTGTAATAAAGGGGGGGTGCGTGAAGCAAAAGTATAAGTAAAACTTTTAGGACTTTCTTTTCAGCTAGCAACCACTCTTCTTCTTTACCACTTTCTATATTTTATCGCACTAAGATGTTACATCTCACCTGCGAAAATAACTTACCATCGCTTACTTGGCGTCGCCGTCAGGATGAGGGCATTGAACAGCCTATTCCTAGCATCGAGCTTGCCCAGAATCCGGCCTGGCCAGCTATGCTACCTCTACCAAATTGCCATATGATGCAACCACATCCGAACCTTTACCTGCAACTCTCTTAGATCTTGGAATGGGAAATCTGGGCCCACAACAAGACTAGAGCAAACGCCGCAAGGTAAGAAGAGCGCTGCACTGAATTCGAAGCTCAAGTATGGAGATTGATATATGATCTTGAGCAGTGGCAAGACGCAAATCATCTAGCATATAATACTCTCAATGAACACTGAGAGGAGAATGCGCGTCTGAAGGAAGAGTTGGAGGTAATAAATAGTGTTCTTCGACATCACGTATGTTCTTCTATTCTGTCTCAGCGAAGTCGACTAATATACTATAAATAGCAGGATATTCAAAATGAGTCTGAGGCGAATTCGATCCCCGGAGAATTTGAGTCCTTGGAAACATCCTCTACGGTCAAGCAGGAGCTACCGGAGCTACAACGAGAAGCTACTTTAGGCGCGTGGCGCCTGGGATTTATTCGAGATATTGAGGAGCAGATTTGGGAATAATGAGATTGCTGCATTGTACATAAGCCACTAGTTTACTTTAGATCAATCATCTTTCTTTACTTACAGCTGCCTATTCTGCTAATATTATTCGTGAGATCTGACTCCGGATTTTAATCTTCTAAAAGAAGTAAGAGAAATGCGTTGTTGTATATTTGATTAAGGATTTGATCAAATTGCAATATGTTACTTATTCCCGCTCGGTTTATTTGTAGCTTAGATGCCACATCTTTCACGTCGCGAAAAGCCAATCTTAAAGTTTCCGCATTACTGGATGGAAACTTGTCGTTGTATCGTGCAGCAACTTCAGCATCATTCATTAACTTGCCAAATTTGTTGGTTTGGCTGTTCTTTTTTAGCTTCTGGATATTCTTGATCTTCATCCTCTTCCTCTGCGCTAGAAACTACAATTCGCCTATTAAATGCTTTCTACCATCTTTAAAACTTTCGTCAAACCAGGACACTATCCTATTTTCTCGATTGCGGGATTTTACTTGACGTGGAGAGCGTCGCAATGAGCGAGGTGTTAAGTCCTTGTTTATGGTTGAGTCTTGGGACGAGCTACTAGAGTTTCTGGAATGCTTGTTCCACTGCATCTCTCCTACATCTACTGGTTCGGGAATATGGCCAACACCTGGTGTAGGGTCTTGTTGTCTCTGTGGGCCTTCCTAGTGGAAAATTTTTGTTTCTATGTCAACTTCCTCCTTTGCTAGATTCTGGTCGCGTTGCACTTGTGTGTGACCTGCTGGCTGTCGTCGGTTTATTAAATTCATTCTAGTCACTCTTTCTTGCGTAATCTCTGCCAGTTGCGTCTCCAGTGAGGTATCTTGATGTGAGTTCAGGACTTTAGGTAATTCAGCCGGTGGCTCCCTATAGACTTTATCGTCGAGTAGTTCCTGTACAACAGCCTAACGACTTAGACAAGCAAGTTTAGATGTTCTCAGCTTACTTGCTACTACTGCCTCTCCTAGGACATCGGCCGCACTTATAGTTGTGGTTTGAATTTCGGCAGGAATTTTGCTCGAAGCTCTGCTCGTTATCTTATTCCCTTTGTTCTCGATTGTAGAAATCTGCGCTATTCTGTAGGGACAAATGAAAATCTCTGATAGTGATCTCGAGTGCTATCTCGGCCTGATTTATATAATGAGCTCTTAACTAGATCGGAAATATACCTCGCCGTTTTCGAAGGTAATCGCCGACCTTCTAGCTGTAAATGAGATATCTCGCGGCGTGGAATTTATGCAGCACCTGGCACTGCGGCGGTGAGGTGTCGACCTTGAGAAATGTTATCTAATACTTCTGTGCCTGCGGTGACCAGCAGCTTTGCAGTCCAAGGCAAATGACGCCCGATAAGCCAAGGCATAATTTACTCTAACCAATGGCTGTATATACACGATCTATATTTATACACAATTACTGAGCCACCTAAAGATCTGAGACCAAGCTAAGGATTTAGTTATTCTTGTCGAATTAAAGAAATTTTCCTTGCGATATCCGCCTTGCCGTAGGACATTCTAGGAATTAGTGTCTCATGATATTCATGCGGATCACGACAGCGGCGGTTACTTCTGGGCTGTGTAGAGAGGGGCTGCGTCTGAAGAACTTATCTAGAAGTATAAAGCTCTACCCTCAAGTGCAACTGAACTATTATCTTATCAACAAAATCACGAACCAATTTGAGACGTCTTTTTAACCTCTTTTATTAAATAGACTATCAATACTGTTAAAAAATGGCTTCCTTGACTGCTCCCGCTTATATGAACTGCGAGAGTCATCAACTCTGAAAGCAAACCGCTCAAGAACTTCTAGTACAAACAGAAGAAGGAGCACGTCGACTTCTGTCCCTTTCTTAACTACAATCAAGACTTGTTTAGCGAGTAGATCTAGGACTTCGAGTTGCAGAGATTGGAGCTGAATATAGTAACACTGAAAAGTCATCGATTCGTACTCAGCTTGCTTTGGGACCGTCCTTATTAACATACACGCACAACAATTTTGCAAGAGATGATGGTAGCGAAGCTAGCGAACATGAAACATTCATATCAGAAGAAGAGGAATTTACAGAAGAGGAGGAATTATTTGTTGACGAAGACGATGAGACAGATTGCGATGAAGAAAGCTTTAAGAGGTATTGTGAAGGTGCTCTACGGATAACACTTGTATATACGTCTTCTCCCTTGACGGAAACGCAAGTTAGACAAGCTTGGAATTGACTTGAAGGATTGTGGTGTATTGTTCGAAGCTTTAAACGGCTCTGCGGAGAATTGGCTGTTAACGTTGTGAACGCTGAAATTAATCGAATCGGAGCATTTAAAACTTTTGATCCTGTAAGCCTTAAATTCGTCGCGGGGACCTTGGAGTATCAGACGTTTTTGTTGGAGCACGAAATATCTAAATTTCTCCGCAAGTATGAGTTCTAGATCTTCAAGAAGTTTAGAAAAGTTGTTGAGCGATTCACTAAGGCATGTGCTGCATGGAGGGCGAACCTATATGGGACTCACGCGATAAAGACAGCGTAGGTGCAAATGACTCTAATTGTTCTATATAGCTTTAGACAGATCTCAATTTCTTAACCTGTTATTTTCCTCTTGAACCTGACTTTTACCCTTCCCTTTGTCTTTCCTTCGCCTACAAAACCTTTGACAAGTTGCAAAGAGACACAATCCTAGGAGCAAAATAACGATTATAATAAGAATACTAGCGAGAGTAGTCCTGTTTAGGCCAGGCTTAGGCATGACTGAGTTTGGTATAATTTCTTCTCGTTGGACGAGCACATTTGCCGGGTTGGGTGGGATTCTCTAGAGCTTAGTGAGCATCAATGCACGAAAGCAAAAAGAAAGTCCTAACTATTGTAGAAGTTTGCGTTTGTGGGGAATTACAATAGATCTTCGATATTATAAATTCTCTTTGACCTTAAAAAGATGTTTTGTTAGGTGTATACTAAAGAGAGGTGTGCGTCCGTACCAGTGGTAGTAAGGATTTGAGATTTGAGTGCTCCACGATTTGTATGTAGAGGAAATGTTGTTTATGATCTGCTAAATTTTTTTCCTCTAATATTTTTTTCTTTTATATTAATTTGTCATATTTTCTGTAAACTAGACTCTGACATCTGGTATCTATTTTTTGCGTACAGGAATCTGTAAATGATTAACTAATGTTCGTGTACGGGGCATAGGAGTGTCGGTCTGAAACCTACACCGATCTCGCTCTAGTCCCTAATTTTAAAGATAGGTCAGCGCGCTTCTGAGTCTAGTGAGAATATTCGCAACAACAAAGTGATAATAGAAGAGGAGCACAACTGTTAAATTTATACTAAGGGCTCGGAGCTTTGAACACTGCGACTTGTCTTATTCGCGATCATCTTGCTCTTTCCGTTTGCTACGAGGAAGACATGTGACAGTGCGACGCCTAACGGAAATTTAACTATGTGCTCTCGACCAGACGTAGAGCGACAGCAATACATAAATGTTTTTAACTCAGACAATAAAAGATAAAGGAAAGAACAAATATGAAAGTACAAGAATACACTAGGTAACCTGATCTGTCTAGCACTACAATGTTACTCGATCTTCGGACAAATCGCTCAAATTGCTGGAATTGACTAGTTCTTCGGACTAAATCTTTCGTGTGCTTCTATATGTTGAAGAGAATATTACGAAGGAAGTTGAGGATAAGTTCCCGTTGGTTTGTACTCTGGAGTTGCCCAAATGTAATAAATTGGTCTTTCTACTCAACTGTTACGTTTTCATGGTTTGCGAAGGTATGGTGTAGCGCCTTTTTAATGCTAAGTCCTTCAATATAGCTCGTTCGTGTTTTCTGGCGTCGAGTGATAGACTTAATTAAGTTATTTGGGCGGCCGTTAAGCTTTGAGATTACGGCGAGGACTTGAAATGCAGCAAGTGTTTGCGTTTGGAACTTTGCTTGGAAACCAACCCTATTTTCAAAGATAGCAATTAAGGAGATTGACTGCAATTGGCGAACGTCTTTTACGGTATTTGGATGCAGAAAACGGAGTCGTGACCGTCTCCTGTCGGCTCGTTGCCTGTCGAGGCCCGCAGCATCCTTGCTGTTTGACGTGATATCGGCTGGCAGATCCTGGCTACTAAAAGAACGTGGTTTATTAGTAGGCATATGAGTCTTAGAAGCTGGAAAGCTTGTAAGTCTATCTATGATTGTGCTGTTGCTAAGCGGGTTTATGAACTTAGAATTAGTGATCGAGTTTGGATTGCTCTTTATATTCGGATGTGTGTGAAAAAAAAAAGTAAGAGTGAGACTGTTTTCAATATTGTAAAGGTTATAATATAGCGTGATAGATGAGACTGCAGGCTCAGGTAAAGATTTATACTCCAAGTGCGGTGCGTTCTGGCGAGAAACGATAACCGCCATGCTGATGAATGTGTTCAGTGGCCCAATCATATTACCAAAAGTAGACGTGATCCACTCTTCCACTCCTGTAAGATGAGGCGTCCGTACGAGATGTAAATATAGCCAAAGTTTCATATATCTTCCGTGCCCTAACAGAAAACGCAAACCACACCCAATGGGCCCAACGCAGTGCACTATAATAGAAGCTTGCATGATTTTCTACGCGCTCATGTGACGTATAGAACAGCAATATGACTCTGAGATCGAATGAATTGTTCCCAAGTCATGGCATAAGGACATTATGATGCAAGGCTTCCGTCCCTGCATGAATGTCCTGCCACCACCACTGTGGCACGGAACATAGTCTAGTAGATTCACCTGTGTGTCTTAACTTGATTCGATGCAGTGCTCCCCTTTAGGCAGACTTCAGGTTCTGCATAAATCAGTTGCCGCCGTGTCTGCCTTTCAATCTCTATTTTAGGCCCTAGGATATTTATACTTTCTATGCAGTGGCTTAGAGTTTGATTTACTATGCAATAACATAGATTAATTCGCTAAAATGCTCCAGTTCCGTTGTATGATGAAAGCCTGAAGCTTAAATCTGTAAAAAGGAGTAGACTCGTTACCTAATGGCTATGCGTAGGCCTGAACTTGGCATATAGGTCTTCGACTATAAAACAACGTCTTGCCCAAACTCCTTAATATCTCACACAACTTTCACAAGCCTTTTACTATACCAAAGGATACTTATAGTTCTAGGCCCCCTCTAAATTACTCAGTTTACAAAAGACTCGAACCGCGACAACACTATGGAAGTTCATAAGCCCCTGCAGCAAGGCCCTCAGAACAGCATGTCTATCGTGTATGAAATTTTCTCCGAGAGTCCAGTCGAACCGTTAGATTATCAACAGGCCAACCAAAAAATCGTACCAAAGCCCTTGTCTATCCAGCAACTACGGGCAGGTTTGAGTCCTGTCAGAATATCTGGTCGTTATTACGGGTTCGCCAATTTGCGGGAGCTATCAACGAATAAGAGTTCAAACGCTGAATCGAATGACTCCGAGGATGATTGTGCAGGCAGCTCTGAGAACGGCTCTGAGGACGGCTCTGAGGACGACTCTGAGGACAAGCCTCAATTTCAGAGTCTCCAGGGCCAGCTCTCTAGAAAGGCATCAAGACCTATCACTGAACATAACGCGCTGGGAGAGAGATCAGCGCTAGGGACAAGTTCAAATCCGATCGACCTATGTGATGATGCAAACATGGACAATTGCACAGACCCATATCTGTTTGGCGGAGATACTGAAACAGACGAGAGACAGTCGGAAATAGCAGCCAAAAAAGTTCCACAGAAACAAGCTAGCAATTCTCTACAGGGACACCAGCGTAGGAGGAAGCGATCTAGTCCTTCAGACGATGAAACCATTCAGTGGAGCGATCCAGAATTTGAGAAGAACTGCATAAAGGAGGCTAGGAAAGCATGTGACGAAGTCCAAATTGAATGGATAATGGTAGCCGTGTCTGGCGTCTTTAATCTTTCGCAAGCAAGGGATTTTCAGAAAAGATTATACAGGTTCGTAGCTTCTTCTACTCTTAATCTGGGATACCAGGTTAAATTATCGACGATCTATACATAAGATACAAAAAGCTCAGGGAGGAAGCTACAGCCTCGTTTGGTAAGGAAACAGCAGCTCGCAAACTGGATATATTTGGCAAATCTATAACATTGTGAAAAGAAGCGGCCTATACTGCGGAGCAATTGATCCGTTATCGGGATCCTGATTACAGGCCTAGGAATCTATCTTTGTATGGCGATGAGCTTATGTCTGATAGTGAATCCAGGCCTAGCAAGAAGCAACGTATAGAATAGACCTAAGAATTTCTATGTGTTTACTATCTTAAATAATTAGACGGCAATTTTACTGCCGATTTGGGAGGTCTCTGAGGACCCCTTGGTTAGAGACACAAGCTAGCTCGTGGGAAGGGGTCACAATCTTACAAAGAGACAAGGATACGTACGGATATAATGAGTAAGATTTTTCATCCTACGCGGTGGACAGATATCGACTAGAAAATAGCGTCGCAAGCTAAACCGGCCACAAAGAGTCGGGGTAACGAGGCTGATGCTTAGGAATAGCTGCTTAGAGAGCAGTTGTAACGACGAATGATAGGCAGAAATTATATTGCTAGGCGTTGCTAGCAGACGGATAATATTTTTTTTATGGAATTTAGACTCGTTGACTGCTTCATTGACTTCACGTTTCTGAGCTGCGTGCAGCAATGTAGAGGTTTAGCAGACAGCCGAAGCTTTGCTAAACGAATCAGCGCGCCCTACTTCACTGTACTAATGGCATGGCCAGCTGTCCCCCTATATGTAGTCTGGCTTCTATCTACGACTATGTACATTTTCGCCTCAAGAAGTACGTATCTGTGTTAGTGCGTTTGCTCTTCAAAGTACTATTTCGGTCTGTGTGAAAACGAATCGAACATCGCCGTCATAATAAACGCTGGGTCAGCGGGAGAGCCTATTATACTGGAAAAGGTGACTATTATATGGGCAGTTACTGAGTCGCGCTGGGGTAAATATCTTCGCAAGCTGCTTGAAGAGAGAAAAGGGTATCTAGGGTATCTAGGCTTCTATGGTGTACGGCCCCCGATCCCACCAGCAACGGTTGACTTACCCGTAGGTAGTGCTGTAGAATTTATGAAGATATTTTAGATGACGGCCGCGGCTAGCATAGGGACCAACTCGTTCCTAACACAAGAGTTTGCTCTCACTTCTTTCCACCGCCCCTTAGTCTGAGCCTTGCTGATCGTCTCCTAAACTCGCTTGCAGGTGTTCGTGTTGGGCAGTGCGGTGAGTAGGTGTTGCGGTACGCTTTCGTAACAGAATGCGTCTATATTCAAATAGCTAATAAAGAAGAGGATAAACTTAACAGCATTACTGAAAGAGACATTAATTAGGGCGCCGAGCGCATCACCAACACGCGAAGCAACTGTTTCGGTCGCGTGAGCTAAAATACCTGCAAGAGGAATAATGGCAATGGCGTTCATGGACATGTCTCTCCCACCTAACTGACTGCTTTACTCTCCTGCGATGGTTGCTTATATACAAACTCCTCCAGCTCTGCATACGCCTTCTCAAGATTATCGTTAACGATAATCTTATCATGAACTCCCGGCGTATTAGCATGCTCAAGCTCAACTTGGGCCTGCGCTAGCCTTTTCTGGATATCTTCCTCTTTCTCAGTACCACGATTCCTAAGCCGCATCTCAAGTATCTCAAAGCTTGGTGGCTTAATAAAGACGTAGCGAGCATTAATGCTACTCGCCTTTATCCGCTTAACGCCCTCTATCTCAATATCTAGTACAACAACTAATCCTTTCGCTGTCTGGTCTACAATAGTCTGTTTACTTGTACCATAGTAGTTGCCGCCAAAAAATGTGTATTCTACGAAGGCGTCTTGAGAGATAAGGGAGGAAAATGCAGAGGGTGAGACAAAGAAGTAGGTTACACCCTCAACTTCGCCGGCTCGCGGCTTGCGTGTCGTGTGGGATACAGTTAAGGCGAATGTATCAGGATGTGCGTCAAAGAGTTTCTGACAGAGCGTCCCTTTGCCAACGCCTGAAGGTCCAGAGATAACAACGGGTCGGCGATCTGGAGGGGGCACTGCTGTGAGTGTGTGTTAGCCTGCATTTCAGTCTTGATCTTAAAAGGAAATAGACAAACCAGAAGCCATTGTGATAGAATTGATGGGATATATGACTGTAAGCTGATGGGTTGCAGTAAAAGGGGGGCTAGAGCTGTATAGCGCCTGAAACAGATAGGTAGTACTTACTACCTAATATTTGTGGCCAATAAATTCAAGTCATACTCTTGTGCACGTGACACCCCGCCGCTCCAATCGCAACCGTGGCACCTCCGCAGCTCCGTCCGCAACCAGAGTCCATAGATCGTCATCATATCTCCCACTTACAACACAGTAATGCACTCTCGCATCATCCAGTTCGATTCGCCATGATATCGTCCGGCTTCACAAACGCGCCTGTGAGCCAGTTTCTGGTTTTCTCAGTTGTCATTGGCTCCCTCCTCGCGACGCTTACAGACACGAGATACTACCTTCACATCTCGGTCGTGTCACACATATGGACTTATGGCCAATTCTGGCGATTTTTGACATGGCAGGTATGTCAGCATACTTTCGTTTCCTAGATAAAGAAGACAACGAGTTGCGAAATTGAGGGTGGGAGCAAAAGCTAATATGATACAACAGTCATGCTTCACAAACTCGACCGAAGTTCTCTTCGGCGTACTTACATTCTACCAACTACGAGTTGTAGAGAGATTATGGGGTAGCAGGAAATTTGCCGTATGTTCTAAACCCTAGCTACTTTACACATTCTGACCGTGGCTTGCAGTCATTCCTCCTTGCTACTCTCCCTTATACAACACTCCTACCACCACTTATTCTTACCTTCGCCCTCCGCCCACTCACATTCGGCCGCATAAATTACCTTCCGGCTGGCCCGACATCGGTCATCTTCGCCTTGCTCGCGAACTACTATGCCGCCATCCCATACACATACCGCTACAAGGTGTCTGCTTTCGCGCCGCCCCCGTCGCAGTCCAATACCCAGGCCGTTTCTAGCCTGTGGTCTCGCAACTTGACACTTACATCCAAGTCGCTTTCGTATCTCGCCCCCCTACAGCTTGCATTTTCGCAATTTCCAGGGTCCTTACTTGCTGCGGTAGTGGGCTGGGCGGTGGGCACTGCGTATAGGAGAGATTTGCTGCCCGGCGCTGCGGGCTGGAGAGTACCGGGGTGGGTGGTTGGCGAAGAGAAGAAGCGAGGCTTTGAAGGTTTGCGGGCAAGACTTGATGCGGAAAGGGAGAGGGAGGAAGGGACGGGTGCTTCGACTGGGATCCTGGCTGGAGAGACGGGGCAGGGTGGGGCGAGGGCGCGGAGAACGCTGGGCGATATGGTGGCAGAGCAATTCCGAGGTAGGAGTTGAATTATGGGTTTTACATGGGATACGCACGACTCGAAATGAAAATATTCTTATGCGCTTTTTGGCAAGGCCGACTGCGCCCCTCTCCATTAACATATGCGTCTCGCCGTGCATAGTCTATGCATCACAACCACTATGTGCATTGAAGCGCACGCGGTCTTAAAACGGCGTCGTCTTGCAAAATCGCAATACTCCCTTCAACATGTACAAGACGAAATACTAGCCCCACGACAAGTCGCAATAAAATCACTCAAAAAGCATATCATAATATTAATTAAAAGGTCATAATGGAACCAACCCTGCACCACAAAACCTACCTAATCCCAAAAAGCCCCACCTTTAACGGCCCAGACTTGACTGGCGTCCTACCCACCTCCTCATCCTCAGCATAGAAGCCATGCTTCATCTCCATATCCACCTCACTCGGCGTCAACGGCGGGCGACTAGGCGTGATCGGCCCCATCCCCTTCAGGCCATTCGCCTTAGCTACCACAATCTTCATATGCCCGTCTTCATCTCCCTTCATGTTGACAATCAAGCTGCCATTGCCCTCGTCGGGATCGCTCAATAACCACACATGCTTCATATGCGCGCGATCGCGCTTCTCCATGACGGCGTCGGCGGCGTCGGCGATTTCGGCGCCGCCGCGCGACGCCGCAATGATGAGGTCGCGCGGATCGAGGTAATTGAAGCGGCCAAGGTCGGCCCAGCCATATGTGCGTGTCGCCTCGGCCAAGACGGCGAAGATGATGACGAGATTGAGGGCGAAGATGGCGTATATGTAGCCTGGCTGGCCGAACTGGAGGGCGTAGACGTAGGTGCGGGCGGGCTGCTGGGTGAACATGCGGCCAACCATGAGCTGGGCGGAGGCGTAGGCGACGAGCATGTCGTCGGCCATGGCGGTGATGGAGTTTGTGAGGCCGGCGAGTGTAGCTTCTTCTTCGGTGAAGGGGTCGCGGGAGGCGGACGCGCGGGACATTTTGTAGGCAGCGATACTAGAGTTGAAGGCTTCGCCGAGGAGGGAGACGTATAGGTTCGTCATATCATTAGACATTAGTTCGAATTGGCGGACGACTGTTCGAGTGATATTGCGTTGAGGATTGAAATCTCGCATGGTGGCGCCGGGTCGGACGGTGATATTGAGGTTATTGAGGTCAACTGTTACGTTAAATAAAGTAGGAACAAAGTCGAACTCGCACTGTGTGTTATTGAGGAAGCTGTAGGCTTCACCAGCCGCGATTGCGAGGTATCGACGAGGCGAACGTTCACTGAAGGATACACCCATAGCGACAATTGCTTTGCCATCATGACCGATGTAGTTGGAGTACTCGGAGCCATCGACACTATCAGGCAGGTTACCAGAGGCCGCATATATCCATTCATTGACGGGTCCAGATAAGACGAACTCTGAGCTGGTATTGTAGATGCAGCTCACGTTCGCCAAGTATCCTTGCTCTTGAAACCAATATCCTGCCACCTGGTTGTTGGACGACAAGGCTTGGTCCATAAGCCCGACAGATGCGCCGACGCCGTAGGATCGACCCCTATAGCTGAACTGGGTGTTGTCGAGCTTCCGATGAACATGAAGACCCCTGCCAGTTGAGGATGCTGATGCCGCTGATCCCATCAATTGCCCACTTTGCTGCTGGCCGACCGAGTATGTAAAGAAACCCTTTTGTGTCCGCAGTGAAGGGCCCGATGAACCAATCATCATCGGGTACTCAATAATTTTCGAGACATCGTCGTAACTGGGTATAAGCAACATGCCACTCCCAATAGTCTGCGAAACTGACGGCGTAATGGAACCGGCCCATAACGCTGCTGGAACTACACTCAGAAATACCATAAACAGAACAGGAAAGAAGAATCTAAGTGGGAGATCCCAGTTCACGCGAGGAACAGTCATATCCACCCATGTTCGCAATACATCCAATGAAACGCCAACCTTCATAATCCGGAGTCGCAGGGCGTAGTTGATAAGCTTGCAAATAACTGCCACATGGAGGAGTCCAAAGAATGCGGCAAGCAGTTGAACGATGAGCGCAACAGAGGCAGGAAACTTGTTGGCGACCATGAACAAATTGCCTGAGACCCGCCATTGTCGAAGTTGCGAAAGTAGGAGGATCGTTGAAAGAGTAGTCGTAATTGCCAATCCATAGAAAGTATTATACCGTCGCCAATGACTATACCGAAGCGTCCTACCATCCGGCCCCGTTGCCCGGCGCGTAGCAGGAGGAAAAGAGAATTGACGAACCATTTGACGGAAGAGGGGATCGCCCGCGGTCAACGAAGGAAGAACATGCGAAAAAGACAAAACGAGCAACAAAAGGAATGGCAATGGCAAAGCGACATGAGAAAGACAAAGGGACTACTGACTCGAGGGGATCCGGAAAATGGATACATAGTGTTGTGGGGTTTGTCAATATCGTGTATCAGATCTGTCACTGCTTCATGCTTGAGCCTCAACGGGCAGCTAACCCATCGTGTCTTGACACGGCAGCCGGGGTTCAACCGCATGATTTGGCCTTAGGCGGCGTGTAGTGTTCGAATAAGGAAATTCCGACGTTTTACACGGTCTGGGCCGTACCGTAAAGGTGTTTTTGTGTTCTAGTCGTACTGTTCGCATGGGCCAAGGGTGACGACGCAAGAACGGATGTCCGGCAAGGCTGATATCGTCATTCGAGTTTTTGCAGATGTGCATAAGTTAGTTGAGATGCTTATACTCTCGGGGCATCCGATGGAAGACATAGGGTTGTGGGCCTGAATCAGTCTCTATACTTCCTCTTCGTGGCATTCAGTTCAGAAAGTAAATAGACACTACCTCTTATCATCAACGCGACTTCAAGTATGCTGTCGTTGCCAGCAGATTACCTTGCATACTTTAGCCGTATACATAGTGCTTACCTCAGGAGGCATATTCTCCTGAAGTCCGAGAGTTCTGGCTCGCTTCCATTGATTGAAACTGTGTGACTGACTGGGACACCGACGCCAAATCATGGAGCTGACTGTACGCGTCGTTGAAACCAAGAATCTGACAGATATACCCGCCCACTCTTGACCACTGAACAGCATATCTCTTTACTCGATACACGCCCACATGTGCTAGGTAAGCAAAAGTATATCAGGGTGGCTGTAAGGTACACGACGGCATACGCATGAGCAGGCCTCCGAAGCGGCCTAATGCGAGACGAACACGAAGCCCGTCGACCGTCAAGAAGCGACGAGAAGAGCGGTAGTTGTCGGCTAAGAAAGCTGCTTGCTAGCACAGTGACTCACCTCGAGGTAAATGGACAAGTCAAGATGCACAACTTCACACAGGCGATTGAAGTAATGGCTAGCGTGGCTCTGCCAGCACCAATCATCCCAACCTCGCTTGCTTCTCCACCACCCCACCTCATACCCAAAGGCACCCATCTGAAACACGAGACGCATGTAATTCCTCCCATCCATATCACCCACGCGTTTGATCTCCCAGCTAACCCCTTCGCCCCTGCTCCGTGATTTTCTCCCAGTGCAATATCCGACGGAACGAGCAATCTAGGCTGCGAAAGTGAAGAAGAAGAAGAAGAATAAGAATAATAATAATAATAATAATAATAATAATAATATTAACCGGTGTGGCTGCGCAACCACGCCATGTTCGGTCTCAACCTTGTAGTCGACCCACATCGTATGGACCGCAGAAAGATTTTTGTTTTCCTGGCGTTGCTGACACAGGAATGTGGTTGCGCGCCAATGGGTGCGATTCTCGGTGCGGGCTGAGGCCCACGGCCCCGTTGTGGCTGCGCATGCGGCCAGAGCCCAGCAGCATGCAAGGCAGAGCAAAGGAGAATTGTAAGGTTGGACGCGAAGGGAACGCGGGGTACTATGTAGGTTGGGATTGTTGGCGTGGCTGTACGTGCAACTTGTGTGGTCGTTTGGGATGTGCGCCTGGCGACCGGTGTACGGAGAATGTCAAGGCATCCACCGGTTTAGGACGACAAGACGTTCTTGTCCAGCCTTCCCTCATGTGTGTCTCGACGCGAACACGAGGATGCACTAGTGTCGAGTGACATTGAAGGGAGGGTGCAGCACATGCTGTTTACTCGCAACGCGCGAAGGAATGCAGCTGCTTCTCGCCAGACCAACTAGACTATCGTTCCAGGTCTCTGCAGCAATGGTTCACGATGACCGTTGTCGCGGGGCCTGTCAGGTGCAGTGCAGTTGTGGAAATTGCAAGGGGACGGACGTCACGCTCTTTTGGATATTGCCAAGCAGATAGGATAAACTAAATGGTTTTTTGAACTTCATTACTCGCGGCGATACGCGCGAGGAGAGCTATATAGATAACTAAATAATCTGATATGATATGGGATATCAAGGCGCGCCGGCCCATCAGCAGCCAATGTTGCTAGCGATAACCCAAGTATTCAACGCCGTACAATGCAATGTGTAAATATGCTCAACAATTAACACCGACCATGCAATGCGGTCATGAGGGGCTCATGAGGTGCGCGCAAGTCGTGTCCAGCCAGTGGGCAGTGCTCGCAATGTCGTATCGCGTTTTTTTCTTTCGAGAAAGCGATACTAGGAAACTCGTGGGTCTAGGACGATAGGAAAAAATAACGAATGAATTAATAGGTGCCCGTCTGGCCAAACATTCGGTTGAAGAAGCCACCAGATGCTTTGGCCTTCTTGGACGGCTTGTCGTCGTAGAGGGGAAGAGAGTGTTGGAGCTGGATCTTCGACTGTGAGGCGGGCCCGTGGATATGTACAAGAGTGGCACCCTGGTCGGCGTCATAGCGTTGCACAAAGGCTTGAGTGGGCTCTTCGGTGAAGCTCATGGGCGAATCTGATGACGTTGAGACGGATGAGCTTCGGGTTGGTGGTGAGAGAGACGGAGTGCGCGATGGAGCGCGGGATGACTGGTGGACGTGTTGCCTCTGTGGGCGTGCGGCGTATGCAGAGTAGGAAGTGGTGGACTGGTAGAGGTTCTCGGCAGTGAGCTGGTACTGTTGGCGAGCAAACTCCTTCTCCCTCTCAGCACGCCTGGCCTTCTCAGCTTGGCGTGATTGCCAGACACGGATGGGTGCCAGGAAGGGCTCGAGGTGGTAGTAGAGATCCTCTTCGTTGATGCGGAGATCCCAGTCGAGGAGGAAGAGAAGCTGCTTCTCCATGAGGTTGACCTCGGTGATGGAGAAGCCGAAGCTCTCGTAGCCACGAACACTGGTGTAGCGAGCCCAGTGCTTGTTCTTTGGCGAGGAGTCGTTAAGGTTCTTAGCAGCAAGGATAAGAGCAGCCAAAAAGATACGGTGGGTAGTGCACTTCATGCCCTTGGCGACCGGGGGAAGGCGAGACCGTAATCGGCTCAAGTAGACGAGCGAGGTCATGAGAGTGGAGACTTGCACGTGTGACCGCTCGACTAGAGATGTAATAAACTCCTCGACTGAAGGGATGGCAGCTTCTTTGCTGGAGGTGGCATGCTGGGGAGGAGAGGCTGGTGGTGTTGGTGGCAGGTTCTTGTTGAGTGATGGTTCGCAGCGAATGACTTGTGTGGCTTTTTGTGCGAGGTAAGAGATCATGTCTTGAGAAACTGGCATCTGGATGAAGTGATCCAAGGCTGCGCTGTTTTCAGCGGCGAGGTTTGCTGAGTAAGGCATGGTGGTTCTTGTGTGTTGAATTGATAGACGGGCAAGTGTGTATAAATGTCAACAATGGTAGTCCCGAAGTGGCTTGTCGTATGGGATTGTGCCCTGCAAGGCAGATAGTCCGACTGTACTTGTTGGTGTAAGCGAAGCGTCCGGAATAGGCTGAGCAGTGGCTTGGTCGAGAAGGACACAAGGTTGAGCGTCAGGCAACAAATTATTAGGGTGCGATAAAAGTCCTGACCGGCAAGACCAAGCAAATAGCAAATAGCGATAGGCGGTAAGGATACTTCTTTTTTTTGGTGGTTTGGGTGGGTAGTGTGGTGTTTGGTATGAGGAGAGACAGTGCCGGACTGGGATTGACCTGCACCGCTGGGGTGTCAGGGAGAAAAGGAAAAGAGGAAGTGAAGAGTAGCACTGACCAGAAGTGAGGAGCAAAAGTCGGCGGCAGAAGAAGTGATACTTAATACCCTCGAGACCCCAGCGGCAGCTCTTCTGGATGCTAAACTTGAGAGGAGGGCGGCTGCAAAGCTCAGCCAATCGAGGGCGGGAATGGGCCGGGGACAGGAGGTTAGCGCGCCACCAAAGAGGCGGCCAGCGGCTGTTTGGCTGTTCGGGCACGGCCAAGATTGCAAGAGTTGGGATGCAGAACCCCAGAATAGTCGGTTTCAAGTCGGGAGCCAGTCGCTTGTGGCCTAAATCTGCGCGGAGCCCTGCGAGCCAATAATCCTGCTGCTGTTTCGCGTTTCGATGATGGGCGAGATGTTTGAGAGCTGCACGGCCGTCGTAGCAGGCGAGCGCAGATGAATGGATGGATGGCGGCGGGATAGACTATATGCTAGAGTATGCTGGAGACGTTTTCTGCACGACAACGGCCGAGAAGGTCACGTTGGGTCGCGGTGTGAGGCGGTGAGGTGTAACGAGTGGATCTGGGTGCAAGCTCGCAGCAGCAGCAGCACGGCCGTTCCATATATCTGAGCCATTTGAGCAAGCTGCTGTGTAGACAGCTGTCATGCTGGCAGACTCCGATGGCAGCATTTCCGGGTGACGGTTTACCCAGCCTCTGTGGCAGGCCGGCCGAGAATGGAGCGACGCGAGGGCATGCGAGGCGGTTGATGCGCGCCGCTTTGGGAAGGAATCCCATTTTTGCCTCCCCCAGAGCGCGTGTGTTGCAGTGCGTTGGAAGCCAAGCGTAGCATTACAACACGCCCGACGAGGGGGGCAGGTCTGTGGCTCAGCAGCCTGGTGCGCCATTTGCTCGTTTTATTCGTACGGGCAGCAGGCTTCTCCGGCCTCCGTCTGCATGCCACCCACCCACCCAGCCTGCCCTTGGCTACACCACGTAGTATGAATCTAGTATGAATCTATCTCCAACGGACAAAAAAGCGCGTCCATCATGTAACTCTGACTCTCAACGATCGGCATGTCATGCGCAGGGTTGGGCCTCATGCCAGCCTCATGCCAGCCCTCGATTGGCCCTCGTGGCAGCCAAACATTTCTCTTCGTTTCAACACCTGTTTGCTTCCAAGGCCGCTCCGCCAGGCATGACCTGGCCTCAGTGCCCACCGCATGAATGACGAAATCCATGCTGCCACTCTGCCAGCGCCCAAACGCTCTGTGCCAACCACTGGCTAGCCGACACCCTTCTCTCCTACCATGCACCGCCTCAATCCTCACGCCAACCACGTCTCTTGCCTCGGCAAGTCCCTCAGTCCCCCTTCCAGAAGCTCGTGGCCATCGTCCACTCTGCATCTCTAATGGCTCGTCGCGCACAACTCCAGACAACTCTATCCAAATTACACTCGGTGTCGCCGCGTCCACTTGCCCTCGTGCGCTGTGCCAGCTGATTGGCCGCCCATCACGCGCTCAGCGTGGGCCGCATTCCCAATTTAACAAACCTTCATCTTGCTCCCCATGTCTCTCCCAGTTCCCGTGAACCATGCACATTGCACCCCAGCAGTAGGCAGCCAGACATTGGGTCGATGCGGCTCTGCAGCACCGGTAGCTACACTCGCCATGTTCCCTGCGCGGCTCGCACGGATCCGGCTGGCCAAAATAGTAGCCGCCCATCTTTGGTAGCCGCTCGTGTCACGCCCAGAATGGATCGCATCGGATCAAATCTAGCCGTTGCAGCAGCCAGGTACACGGCAGCTTGCGCGATCTATCTGTCTGCACGCCCGTAATAGACTCAAGTCGTGCCGGTTTGGGCCTTGCAGAGGAAGAAGAGCTTCCGAATGCAAGCGCTTTGGTGTTTCATCGCGGGAGCTTGGCGCATGGGTAGAGAGGGAGGGCTACAAGAGGCATTTGTGCCCCCAACCTGTTTACTTCCAGCGGCCGACCCTTTTGGCTTTTCGTGCGTTGCATGCCGGGCAGGGAATGCGCTGGCTGTTGATAGGATAGACACTTTGCCGGCTCCAAGTCGCTGCCTCAATTTGACCCGAGAACCGGTATTCGTTTGCAAGTGTTGGCGAGCAGGCACAACACGTCGCACTCACATCACAGCCTCATACAACCACACACCTCTACTTGGGTCTCATGGAGAATGCTCGGCCCGCATACGCATCCGAACTAACTCCATCAAGCTCTATCCGCGCCATCGCAAACCTAACGTCCTATCCGCCGGTAGATGGCTATGGCCAAGGTGTGCCACACCTGGCGTCACCCCCCTCACGAAGCAATAGAGGCGCAGCCATACACCCGAGCTAATCAGAACAACAACACGCACTGGCGGCAAGTGGCAATATACATAAAGTCGCATAGAGTACTCTATACAAGCTGAAATGTTTTACACTTGCTTTTTTCCACGGATGGTTTCTCGGCTAACATGTCGAGTTGATCAATCTAGATCTGATTTCATGCAAAGCCATCCTTTAGTCTTTGATATCGTTTCATGTTTCGATCCGTCGGGGGACTTATCTTGTGGAGCCGGGTTAGAGGTCAATATCTATGCGCTCGCCATAGATAAACTCTCGTTCTGTCTGCGCGAGCTTACTGGCTTTGGCCCCCGGGTTTTCTTGCTGTTTGCTGTTCCTTGAGTATCAAAGATGTTGATATCTTGCTCTTCCTAGGGTGTTGTCAAGGATTGATATCTTGCTCTTGGATATGCCTCATGGGGGGCGAAAAGCGATTGGTTCGAGTTGAACAATGCGTTCGAGCGCTGTGTCAAGGTAAGATTACTACTCTACGTTTCCATGCAATGGGTGAATCACACTACACATTCCATAATACATCCAGCCCACCCTGGAGCCATTAATCTCGTCCTCAATCGACACCATCACCAAACCACAAGAATCCAGGACAAATCTTATTACTCATTACCGTCCTGCCAAACCCAACTATCCTATCATAAAAATATCACTGATATACATTACTCATTAAACAATCTGACCCCTACCCCTTCGCATTCCACTTATCATTATATGCATTCGCCGCCACAGCAATCTGCTTATAGAACCAATTGCGGCTGCCCTCATCCCCAATCGGCACAAACGGACCTTGATTCCCGCCCTTGAGCGCAATCCCCAGCCCCGTGCGCTCCTTGCTAATCGTCTGCACATCTCTGAGCAACACTTCCCATTCCGTGGTTAGTTTCTTCGTGCGCACCATCATGACGCCGTTGTATGTGAGCATGACGAGCATCTCCTTGTTTTGTAGCTCCAAGTGCGCAATGTAGTCTTCATTGAAGTACTTGCCGTTGTCCAACGTTTTGAGCCAGAATTGGCCCAGGGCTTCGCGTTGGGAGTATGGGCGCACGATGCCGTCGGTGCCGATGAAGCGGGTTAGGCGGACGCGGTCGAGGCCTTCTTGGTCGAAGACGGTGGTTGTGTTGCGGACGCCTTCGGCCATGTTGGAGGCAAGGTCGAAGGCGCCGATGGCGGCTTTGGTGGGCACGCCGAGGAGGCCTTTGCCCACGCCTTTTACGAAGCCGAGCGCGCCTTCCTTTTCTGCGCCTTGGATGGGATGGCGGGCGAGTCCGCCGAGGCCGCTGGCAAGACTGTTGGCGAAGGCGTTGCCGCCGGCTGTGATACCGTAGAGTGCGTGCTTTGACCTGTTGCGAGAGCGTGTCATACGGCGTTGATCTTGGAACTCTTTGTCCATCGTGGCCGCAGATAAGCCCTTGGACATGCTGCCTGTGAACTTGGCCATGCTGTCGGAAAATCCGAAAACAGACTTCTTGACGAAGCTGGATGCACCCTTTGCAATGCCGATACCGAGCTCCTCTGGACGGTCGGACTTGACGAGACCCTGGTACGGCTCGTAGAATATATCGGCAACACCAGAGCTGATATTAGTGAACAAGCCAACTGGGTTGCCGAGGAAGTCTGCGGATCCGATGATGACATGCACTTGTCGGAGTGATTCCTGTACGTAGTGGTTCTTGATGTTCGTGATTAGGGCTGTTGTGGAAATTCGAGCATTCTCCAGGATAAGCGAGTTGTATCGAACAGGTGCATCGTTGACATTACCGATAGACATCGTGAGCACATTGACGGCGAACATGAACGGGTTCGACGTGCTCATTGTGTCCTCGGCATTGATACGCTCAGTCCGCACAAATGACAGGTCAATCTGCATAGGCTGGAGGTGAAGAAGCTCGAAATAGACATCCTGGCCTGATTGCTCCTGCTTGGGTTCTGGAATATCAAGCGAGTCATCCCACAGCTTGCCTTCTTTCTCTTCTGACCACGAAGCTCCCGGGATGTTAGCAAAATCAATCATTGCGAAAATAAAGTCTTCATCAATCTCAACGGTCATCTGCTGAAGAAGGAACGTGAAGTACTTGATGTAAAGCACCCCGTATGAATCGTCCTTGACCTTGGTGATGGTGGTTTGGAAGATAGGATGCGCCTCCATCTCCTTGCCCGTCTTTGGCACTACACTGGGATAGAAAATAATCGGGAATATACCACCATAGAGTTGGTTGTCAATCTGTACCCATTTGACTTGCAGATTGACCATTTGGTAAATAGGGGAGTCGGAGTACTTCAACTCGATATCCCGTAACGTAATGTAGACCAGCTCACGCAGATGTCTGTTCACAAGCGAGAGGCCAATACCTGCAAATCGCAACTGGGCCTTGAAGGTAACATCGGTGTCTTGATCCTTTACTTCGAAGCCAGTGGTAGTGGAGGAAGAAGTCGTAGACTTCTGTTTGTATAAGCTCTTCGACAGCTTGTAGTTCGAGATCTCGAGTGTTTGCGTTGGGCCTACCGCGACGACGTTGAGATCAATAACCTTCATACCACTGCGTTCCTGACTAGGAGGAACCTTGAACGGAATCAAAGGACCAATCTCAGCAAGCTTAACGTGTCGTTCCCTTCCATTCGCGCTAATGACAATCTCCTTATTCTTTGCCGCAGGAAAGTCCCACGCGTAAGGCATAATGCTTCGCGGAGGTAGACGATACCTGATAGGGCGGAATCCAGAGCCACGGTCGTCCTCATCTTCGTCTAAATGGGGGTTTTGTTGCCAGTACAAGAACTCCTGGTCGCTCATATTCTTGAACGAAAAGGGCCAGTGCTTAGTCTCTACACTGATGTGGCAGAAGATTGTCGCTTGCTCCATGAGAATGTCAACCCGTACCAGCTTTTGACGTTGGCCAGATTTCGATAGCTTGACATGTACATTGCCAACACTGGAAATATGGAAGGGCGAAGACCATTGGTTGTTGACGCCGGGATAGCAAAGAGACAACTGTGGCGATCCACCTTGTCGGAGCCAACGAAGAGGAAGCAGATCGCCATCCTTCAGTGTCATCCAATCCGATTGACCGGGTTCACGAATCAAGAGTTCTTCCTTGATCTTGTTCTTGACGATGAAGCGCGGCGCAATAGACACTACCTTGGTCAAATTATACTTACCTTCGCCCTCCGCAACCGAGACACCAAGTTGCATCTCCGATCGTGATACGGTCGAAGGTAAGGCTACTGTGTAGGTACTTCCAATCGCATCGAAACTTTGCGGTTTACTCCAGCTCGAATCACCAACCTTCAATAGAGCACGATTCTTCTTGTTGTTGCTTGGGTAGGAAAACATGAAAGGCAAGGCCTTGCCAGGCTCATCGGGGTTGTTCGACATGACGTTTTGGCCAGCAGCAGATTTGGCTTGACCCATGAACTGCTGTGAACGAACGTCGAGCTCGATACCAGTGCGGTTGAGCACAATATACGGGCTGAAAATTGCCACCTTGAAGGCACCACCACCATCAGGAAAATTACTAGTTATGTTAGCAAATGCCAAGAAACAGCTAAATGGGGGACTTACTAGAAGTGCATGTTGAGGTGTAAAGTCTGGCCATTATCGTCCTTAACCTCAAGCACCTTTTCTCTTCTGAAGTTCTCTCGATCAGCTGAATTGATAATACCAAACTTACTTGGCTGGAATGGACCGTCCTGCATTTCTACGCTTACGAGAAGGAGATGCGAAAGCTCAACAACGTGTACAGGACTGATACCTCCCTTTCTAAGGAAATTTGTCCAATCCTTCTTGGTGTTGCTGTCATAGATTCTGTACTTGAAATCGTATGGCAAAAGATTGTGGATCTCAACTGGTGCTTGGAGACGAAGACACATATATGGATAGACTCCAGTTAGAGGGTCCTTCTTGTCGTATGCTGCATGCAATTGGAAGTAGAAGGGCGGTGATTGTTCATCTTGCTCTTCACGACAGGTGATAGTTCTTGTTGGACGCTTCAGAAGATCCTTCCAGAACAATCGCTCATTCGACCAAGCATAGCCAAAGCCTTGATCTGGGCGAACAACAATTTGGTGCATGTAAGCTGAGCCAATAGGTGCGGGCCTTGCATCGCCCGGCGCTATTTTATCAATCTTTAGAAGATGGCCGTCTTCGGGGCTGAACATGCCCAGCTCAACGGGTATCTGGGTGTTGTTCTCAACCAACAAGGGCGAGCGGAATGTGATGCTCTTGATATTGTCACCACCAAGCTTGACATCTACCAAGATGCGATGCTGAATACGATTCTGTCTTGGTTTGAGGTTGTACAAGAACTCTCCCTCACGATGAACTGGTATGCGCGAAAGAGTATCGAAACCACTTCCGCCAAGTCGAATACCAACCATGCCGCTTGCGCCATCTGTAGATAGTGTCTCTCTTGTCGACATGGGATCTTCAAACCGCCAAGGCTGCTCTTCGCCGTCTTCCAACTTTGTAGAGTAACCCTCTTCTTCCTTTCCCTCAGCCCAGATATCAAGACTGAACCCGGTATGATTGCGGATACGATAAGGCGCGTCGCTATCTCGAGGCTTGGACAAGATGTCCTCATCCCCAGCGAGGAAGTCAAATGACTTTGATCCCAAGGCAATGGTGGCAGCTGTCACTGTCAATTCCATTGTCTTTCGAGAATACACGTCCACAGAAATCCGATCAGGATTCTGGCCTTTAGCCATATGGAAACCTACGCTCCAAGGTTCAATCAAAGGTTCCCAGGCCGATTTTGAGAAGTTGTAGACGTTGATAAGAGTGTCGAGTGAGGTATCAGAAACCATAGCACCTGACCAATCTCGCACATCCAAGCCAAATTTCTTGACACGCCAGTCAAGCATAGGCATTTCATGGACGTCGCCTATCAAAACAACGCGAATACCTTCAATGTTGACATGCATCTCTTCTCTTTTCAGTACAGTTGAGGTGCTGGAGTGACTTGAGGGATGGAGACCATGCTGGCTTGATCGTTTCGTTGTTGCGATGGACTTCGCGCGGGGCCGAGAAGAGGAAGTTTTCCCAATTGTTGACTTTGCCGTCTTGGAAGGTGTTGAAGGTTTGATCTTTTTGGCGTCTTCGGATGGCAGTTTCTCGTCACCTGCTGACATTGCGGACGCGCGGTTGACGATCTGCATAGCTAGCAAAATATCACGTAGTGAAAGTCGGAGCACAAGAGGTTCGACATCAACACTGATGCTTATTAGAGGCGCTTTTGAGCCTTGGTTGCGCATATCGAGAGCCGTCTGGATGCTGAAATCGTCGAGGATACGCAAACGGTTGGTGTCGAAGCGGTCCATGCGACACAGGAACATGCCGACCTTATCAACCTGCAATGTCATCGCTTGCTGCTTCGATACAAGCACTTGCTTTGTGCCAAGAACAATAGCTTCTGAGGTTGCCATCGCAGGGTTGGCGATAAGTACTACTTGTGCGTCCACAAGGTTGACGCGGAAAGAGATGTTCATTCCTATGTTAGCAGTATCTGTCGTAGCCTGAGGCTGTTCGAGGGTCCGAGATCCATCTGGCGACATTACATCTTCGTTGTCACTGTCTATCTCCTCGTTCCCGGCCGCTTCCTCGATAGCCAACGGCTTATCTGTGGCAAGCCCCGCATTGACAAAAGCCTGCAAAGCAAACAGATAGTCCAAAGCTAGGATGATTCTCGGACTGTCGATTGTCAAAAGCGCAATCATGTTTCGCTCCTGACCTCCCGAGATGGAGACACTAGCCATGAATTGTTGTTTAACGTCGTTGTTGATAAGAGACATGATTTTTCTAAACTTGTTTGTCCCTTGTGTGCGACTGTCTCGAATGGTGAATGACTGCACGACAAGTTCGGCCTCCATTGCCCCATCACTGATCATCCGAACCTTGACATTAGTATCGTTCAAGGAGAACTTTGAAAGGCTGGCAGCCTCAATATCACCAACAGGTTCTCCCTCATTAGATTTGACCAACTGTAGCGCAATAGAGCCAACCTTGAAGACAAAATCAAGCTTAGTCCATTTTTCGTCATCTGCTCTCAGTTCAGGCCCCTGTGAAGAGGTGACAGCTTGCGACGCGCCCCCAGTTGAAGATTCCTTATCTGTCAGTTGGCGAGCAGGCTTCGTTGTAGAGTCAGGCAACTCGGAATGAATGTCTTCATCTATGGCTTCATCTGATTGGGTGGCAAATGCTTGCGGTATGGTTCGTGACATCTCTAAAGCGAACTTCATTTGTTCTGGTGTGAGTCGCAGATTGATGTTGGACATTGAGCCATCAATCTCAAGATCGGGCCGTTCATTTCTAGACTTGTGCTCTACCATGGTGATGTTGAAATCAAGATCAACCTTGTCGATCAACTCCAGCTCCTCCGATCGGTTCTCGTCATAATGGAGATTCGAGGTCAGCTTGATGTTTCTAATGCCAGCGGAGAGCTTGTTGGCAACGTCTGCATCTTTCGAATCATCTAGCGGAACAAATGTGTTCTTTGCGTATATTTCACCGAGGTTCGCAGTCAGCGTGTCTTGGTCTGCCTTGTCTGAAATCACCATTCGTGGGAATACAACAATGGGTGTGCTAATAGTGATATCGAAATGGAACTTGGAAGCCCGTTGCTGTATTTGTGTGGCTTGATTCGCTGCTGCTTGTCGCGCTGCATTGAAAATGGCTTGCATCTTGCCAAATTTGACAGCAAATTCCATGATCTTCCGGAATGGTTCGGTGAGGAAGTTGATCTTGATCGAACCTGTCTTAAGCGCCACAGCCATATCATAGCCAGGGTAACTTTCCGCCTCTGCATTGAAGGTTTCGTAACTGAAATCGGCCAAATTCTTGCCCTCGATTGTGACAAGTTGCCGAAGCGGTGATTCTTCAGGAACGCCTTGATTGACATCATCGATAAGGGAAAGGTTACCAAGGCGGCCGCCAATGCGCATCGTCCCCCCATTAAGGAAGATACCAACATCTCCGGAGTTCAAACTTAACGTAGCAAGCCGTATGCCGTCATTGTTGAGTACAACCGCGATACGTTTGAGTTCAGCTCGAATCCGTATTTTGTCCGGCTCAGCTTGAGGCTGCTGAGTGGGCTCTTGGGGCTCGTCTGACTTCGCCTCTATCTGGGCCTGCTGATTTTCAGGCTGCCCTGGATTTGTGAAAGTGATAAGCACGAAATCCAACAGTGTCAACAGGGTCCGTCTTGTCACAATAAGATTGATTGTAGAAACCGCAACATCCAAGTTCGTAGCAATGCCTTCGTATTTGGTCTGGAATTCAGGTGATTGTTTGTTCACCTTGACGAACTTCAAAGTGAATAGATCTTTCTGTTCATCTGATGAGACATCTTCTGATGTTATGATGTTTCGGAATTCTGGGATAGGGGCCTCTTCAACGTGGTCTTCAACAACAAGACTCTTCAGGCGAACATCGGCGCCCATCTCGAAGGATTCTTGATAGAAATCGAGGTCGAAGTCTTCAGCGATGAGTTCAACCAAGAGCTGGTCAGATTTCTTCCCTTCAGGATCAGTCCTGTATAAAGAGCCTTGCAGTTTGTCGACGGTGAACTTGAATTCGAAGTTTCGCTGGTGTATATGAGCCTCCTTCTTCGTTGTCTGTGTCTCTTCCGATGCATCTTCGAACTTTTCATTTTTATCGTCTTCGCCTTCCTCTTCCATTACAAGCTCGTGTTCCTGAGCTGAGAACTGGAAGGACTTCGAACGTGGTCTACCGAGAGGATCCTTGTCACCCTTTGCGTCGCTTGTTGGTTTAAGGTTTGAAGGGCCCTCGGCGCTTTCAACAACTTGTTTGCTTGGGGCGTCATCGTTAAACTTTGGAATTGCAACATCAATGAGCTTCATCAAGTTCTTGTACTTCGCATCAGATATGGAGGCGTGAAGGATCGGAAGATTTCCAGAGACGCGAAATTTTGTCAGATCAGATGCTTTTGGGACAATACAAATCTCAACTTTGAAGTCCATATTGATTCTGTCCACGATGTGAAGGTTTTTCGAAGACGCATCCTCATCAAGCTGGGCACGGGTTTCTTCAATCGAAGGCCCTATGAGCACTTGCGTCGACTGCAGCTTTAGATTGAACTTGTCGTACATGAGATTCTCAAGCCTTAAGTAGTCTTCGTCCGTGTACTGTTGCTGCTGTTTCGATTGAATATCACGCAACGTTTCCTTGTCAACAAGCTCGCTGGTTACGCTTGCGTGACCAGCGTCGAGAATGAGGCAGTTACTTGACTTCTTCGTGACAGAATCGGGAATAATGATGAGAGGAGCCTGTAGATCTAGCTGTGCGTTAATGGTTTTGTGCTCAGTCAGAGCAAATTCCAGCCCGGCGCGTGTCTGCTGCCGTATGCCTTCTACCGTGGCGCCTGCAGTTTCCATAAGCGCGCCGATCGATTCCATGTGACGTTCTGGAGGCTTGAAGAACTTTGCTACCTCAACTACAAAATGCGGGTTGTAAACGAACTCCATGCCTTTCAGCTTCATTGTTAGAGCGGTGTCCGCACTCCCATCAAGCGGGTTTTTCTCGAAACTAAGCTGGAAGAACGGGTCTTCTTTTTCCTCTTCCTCCTCCTCGTCATCCTTGGAGGTTTCGTCATCATTGAGTTCCTTGATTCGTTGATCGTCTGGTACCGGTGGAGCGTCCTTGATTGTGATGATTTGAGGAAAGAGACTGCCTTCTGTGGTACCATCGTAAAGGCGCATACCCTCGAGAGCAACCTTGACAAACATCGAGTCTGTCCGTTGCAAGAACTGTGTGCTGAAAGAATCGAATAGTAGACGGAGGATTTCTTTAGACTTCCCATGTGGATCGCGCTTGAGTGTAAAACTTCCTGTCCTGAGGCTCATGTTTACCTCCATCTTAACGTACTCTCTTGGCATGTCCACAGCCTCTGTTATAGCCTGCTTCTCGTCCCAGGCAATAGCATCATACAGCTCTTTGCGTTGCTGTTCGGATATCTGGGTATCATCTTCATGTTGCTCCTCCTGTTTTGTGCCCCAAACCCAGGAAGTCCAGGTCTGTTTGGGCGGCGGCTTCTTGACCCCTACATTTTCCTTACGTAGTTCGTTCCGCGCTAAAGATCGCCAAAAGCGAAGATCCTCATACGTGAGTTTTCGCTCAAGCTGATCTAAGTCCTTTGCCTCGTCAGGTGTCAACTTTTCCTCGCGCTTTTTCTTTTTGAAAAGCTCGATGTACCGTAATCGGTCATCTCGGCGTTCCTTGAAGTACTCCCAGCTCCACTTGCGATTCCTGTCGTGAATTTTATCGAGGACAGCTTTCCCAGCGAATTTGAGCCATCCGGCAGGATCTTCCTTAGGACTTGGCTTAGGTTGGAACTTCTTATACTCTTGGTGCCGAATGAAGTAGTGAAACAAGTCAACAAGCATAAGAGCATCTCGATATTGATCTTCATCGATAATGAAACCTAGTTCGTCAAAGAGGAGACGAGCCTTCATCTTTGATCGGTCAAGCTTGCCTGTCTTGTCCATCTCCAGGCCAGCACGACCGCTGATAGGTTTTAGAATGAACTGATGATCACCCAAGTCTGGATTGTCGCCCCTAACAATCATACCCTTGAGTTTCTCGATGAAGTCTTCGTGGTCGATATGCTGCTCATCCTTGGTATCGTTGCCCTTTCCTGTGCCAATGAGCTTCGCATCTGTGTCCCAGTATATAGCCAATGACCCTAACGTGGCCAACTTGTGTGTCGAGGCTGCGGTGCCCTGAATGAAGGTAGGTTTCCAGTTCTCATCGGTGCTGACCGCGCTAAAATCGGCAAGCGTGAGGCCGAGGGCGAAAGGATGCCCAGGATCTGATATAGAATCTTCATATCGTATGTGGATGTTCTTGACTGTGACTTGGACATTGTCTACAATAGCAGTGACCAAGCTGGCAGTAAAGCTTTGGTTCTTTTGTTGCTCTTCGGCGCTCATGCCCTCCGTGTTGCGCTCCTTGAGCAGCTCTGCGCTATCAAGTTTCTCCATTTTGACAGCATGTGCTCGGCGTTCCTCCTCGTCAGCATCGTAGTCGGCATCTTCCTTGGGCGCTGCCAGTAGGAAGACATCCTCGATGTTGATCTTGAGCGGCTTCCCTCGCAAGTTTGACCACGGTATTGATAGTGTGAGAGAACCCAGGTGTCCTTCTATAACGTTCAGGGGTAGGCGCAGCTGATCGAGAGCCTCACGGCGCAATTCGAGGTCGCGTAGCTTAACATCACCAGACCAGATGCCGACATTGAGTTGTTTGGGGTCGAAGTTCTGGACATACATGCCCAAGAACCGATTGAGCAGGTTCGATACGAGTCCCTCGAGCATGGTGACGGTCTGTGGCCGTTACGCAGGCCGCGGTACGTATAGATGAGATTGTCGGCGTGGCGGGGTGGTGGAGCGGTTTTTTACGTCCTCGGGTTTTGAGAAGGCATAAGGAATTGCTGTGGTTGCGCAATAAGAGTGCGCTTCTTGGGTATCGTAATCTGTAAACAGAAGGCGGGGTGCAAATGTGCAAATACTGGATTGAGCCGTGAGGTTCTGTGCTCAGTGCCGCAGTTCAAATGTTACCGAGGATCGTACAAGATGATGGCAAGGAGAGTAGCGAAGAGAAGAATAACCCCAAGTAGCAACCTACACAAGACGCGTCTAAGATTCGAGCCAGAACGCACCAACGCTGCAAAGTTGGAGATGGAGTGATTATCGCAAGGCAGCTGCAGGCGCTACCAAGAGCGAAGATGTGCATGACGTAGGATTGAGTTGTCCGTGGGCTTGAACATGATTGGACAGACAGTTGGGGGCGGGCCTTCTCGGCCATTATTGGCTAGAAGTTGTACCTCCATGTTTGATTTCTTTGAGTGACTTCGATCCAAGTACTGAGCACAAGCAACCCAGTTCGGTGAGCTTTTATATCTTTCGCTCAGCA
This sequence comes from Ophiosphaerella korrae, assembly GCA_028456385.1. Classification (NCBI taxonomy): domain Eukaryota; kingdom Fungi; phylum Ascomycota; class Dothideomycetes; order Pleosporales; family Phaeosphaeriaceae; genus Ophiosphaerella; species Ophiosphaerella korrae. The sequence goes on along the minus strand of JALNQF010000051.1, from coordinate 173,026 downwards.
CATACACATCAGGCCCACGATGAGTTGGTGGCCCTTCTCAGGCACAGGCGCAAGCCCCAAATCGCAATCCCAAGCCCAAGCACAATCACAACCACAAATGCTATCGCCAGACTCAATACCCCATCCAAGCACGCAATCGGGTCCACCGCCAGACGCTGCACCCCACGACCCTGACTTCTACGCCGCCCACCCCCATCTCGCGCCGCCATCCTTCTCTACCTCGGCCATCTCCCAACCCTCTCCCGCCCCAACCACTTCCCCAGACCCAGCCGACGAGCCCTTCGATCCCCATCTGCCACGCACAATGTCTTGCCGCGCCGCCTTTGACTCAGCATTCTACTGCTCCTCGCTAGGCGGCCACTTCAACGACATATACCGCTATGGCCAATTACGCTCGTGTAGCGAGCACTGGAGCGATTTCTGGTTCTGCATGAGGGTCAAGAACAGCTATAATCCGCGTGAGACTAAGGAGCGGATGGTCCAGGAGCGTTATAGGGATAAAGAACTCAAGGTCAAGAGTGGACCTAGTAGTGAGGATGTTTGGAGAGCAAGAAAGCCTGGCGAGGAAGTTGTAGGTGCATTTGGAATGTCGGATAAAGGGAATAGGACGTGATGTGTAAAAGATATTGCTGATTTTCAACGCATTTATCCCATCTAGCTACTTTAACCACGTTAATGGTATCTGAACTACTAAAGATCTCCCTTCAGAATCGTTGTAAGCAAGATGGGAGCAATTCAAAAATTTCAATTAGTCAATGCTATACTACATAATATTGTAAAACATCAAGCATCAATGCAAGAACAATAATTATTCCGTTTTTTTCACACCGAGGGAAACATAACATAAGAAGATGAGCGAAGCTGCAAGAGCCATACAGGGATAGACGGTTGTTGTCTTTGCGAAAAGGCGGTGATACCATAGGTGAGTGCGACAGGCAAGCTTCAGGAAGTCTACCTGACAAGGACCAGAATAGACGAAGAAGTCCAAGCTCATGGCTGTGAACAACAAATATATAACCAGGGCAGTGTCATAGCAGTCAGGGAAAAATGGTATGACAGGTAGCTAGAGGATAGGATCAACCGATACAAAAACAATAAAGCGCGAAACTAATACCCTCTTTAGTTGTCTGAGGCATGTTGAAAAGTACTATCACTTAGCAAAGGACAGGACATGGACATGACAAGGACAAATGAATCAAGGTTCCGATGTCATGTAGGCTTAGCAGACTTGACAACATCACAAACAAGCATAAGATATGAAGTTAAACTATCCTCTCAATTATGTCTCTACGGAGGATGAATCCTATTATGAGAGCACATGCGCACCTCCAAACTTTTACTCCCAATCATGTTGATCGTTACTCATCCGATGCATTCAAAATGAAACCGTGGCATTGAGCCATTATATCGCCGAAAACTCCGATGAACTACCGCCCACGAAAGAAGTCTATGCTGGGATATGAAGACTAGAAAAGGAAGCGGGGAGACACTTAGTCAACCTCCTCGACGGTAGGGCCATCATCGTGATGGGCACCACCAGCAGCGCCACCAGGAGCACCACCGGGCATACCGCCAGGCATACCGCCCTCGCCACCAGCGCCGTAGAACTTCATCATGATGGGGTTGGCAACACCCTCGAGCTCCTTCTGCTGGGCCTCGTACTCGTCCTTGGTAGCGGTTTGGTTGTCGTCCAACCAGGCAACGGTCTTGTCGATTTCAGACTTGAGCTTCTCCTTGTCGCTGGCATCAAGCTTCTCGTCGACTTTGGAGTCGCTCATGGTGTTGCGGAGCGAGTATGCGTAGGACTCGAGAGCGTTCTTGGCCGCGATACGGGCAGCCTCGGCCTCATCCTCAGCCTTGTACTTCTCAGCCTCGGCCAACATGCGCTCAATCTCCTCCTTGGACAGACGGCCCTTGTCGTTGGTGATGACAATCTTGTTGGTCTTACCAGTGCCCTTCTCGAGAGCAGTGACGTTGATAATACCATTGGCGTCGACGTCGAAAGTGACCTCAATCTGGGGAACACCACGAGGCGCGGGAGGAATGCCAGTAAGCTCGAACTTGCCGAGCAAGTTGTTGTCCTTAGTGCGAGCACGCTCGCCCTCGTAGACCTGGATAAGCACACCAGGCTGGTTGTCGCTGAAGGTAGAGAAGACCTCTGACTTCTTCGTGGGAATAGTAGTGTTGCGCTTGATGAGGGCAGTCATCACACCACCAGCAGTCTCGATACCAATAGAGAGCGGGGCAACGTCGAGGAGCAGGATTTCGCTAGTAGACTTGGAGGATGTGTCACCGGACAAGATGGCAGCCTGGACAGCAGCACCGTAGGCGACAGCCTCATCGGGGTTGATGGACTTGTTGGGCTCCTTGCCGTTGAAGAAGTCGGAGACCATCTTCTGAACCTTGGGAATACGGGTAGAACCACCGACCAAGACAATCTCATGGACAGATGACTTGTCAATCTTAGCATCGCGGAGCACACGCTCGACAGGCTCCATGGTAGAGCGGAAAAGGTCCTGGCACAATTCCTCGAAGCGAGCACGGGTGATCGACGTGTAGAAATCAATACCCTCATAGAGGGAGTCGATTTCGATCGATGTCTGAGCGGACGAGGACAAAGTGCGCTTGGCACGCTCACAAGCTGTTCGAAGGCGTCGGAGAGCACGAGCGTTGGTTGTAAGATCCTTCTTACTCTTCCTTTTGAATTCAGAGCAGAAGTGATTGACAAGACGGTTGTCGAAGTCTTCTCCACCCAAGTGAGTGTCCCCGGCGGTGGACTTGACTTCGAAGATACCCTCCTCAATGGTGAGAAGTGAAACATCGAAAGTTCCACCACCCAAGTCGAAGATGAGGACGTTGCGCTCACCCTGGGTCTTCTTGTCAAGACCGTAGGCGATGGCGGCAGCGGTGGGTTCGTTGATGATACGGAGGACGTTGAGGCCAGCAATGAGACCGGCATCCTTGGTAGCCTGACGCTGGGAGTCGTTGAAGTAGGCGGGAACGGTGACGACAGCGTTGTTGACGGTGCCACCAAGGTATGACTCAGCAGTCTCCCTCATCTTGGTCAAGACCATGGACGAGATCTCCTCAGGTGTGAAAGTCTTCTCCTCGCCCTTGAACTCGACCGAGATGACAGGCTTGCCACCCTTGTCGATAATCTTGAATGGGAAATGCTTCATGTCGGCCTGGACCTCAGGGTCGGCAAACTTGCGACCGATGAGGCGCTTGGCGTCGAAGACTGTGTTGACGGGATTCATGGCGACCTGGTTCTTCGCCGAATCTCCGATGAGACGCTCGGTATCGGTGAAGGCGACGAACGACGGGGTGGTACGGTTACCCTGGTCGTTGGCGATGATTTCAATGCGGTCATCTCTGAAGATACCTACACAGCTGTAGGTGGTACCGAGATCGATACCGATCGCGGGGCCTGAGCTAGCCATGATGTGTGTGGTCTGGATGTGTAGTGGGGTATCACGAAAGTAAAGGAAATCGCTGAAGATGCTCACAAGTCAGAAGACTTTAATGCAGGTGAGGCTTTGCAGTAGAGGTTGAGTGTGTGTAGGAAGAGGCTGCAACAGAGGCGGGTGTTGAGCTTTTATTCTGGTGGGCGCCGTCGTAGTTCGAAGAGCTTCCAAAGGTTTCTATGGACGCTTTGGCCCAACCAGAAACTTCTACAGCCTCCCCGAACCTGCGCGGATCCACCATCTCTGCTGCCTGTCAAGCTGACTAGGGGAAAAAACAAGGATTTGCTTGCTCCCAGCCGCCTGTTTCGCGCACTACTACGTATTCGCCCGTTTTCACCCTGTGTCGTACGCAATTCTGCGTTTTCTCCCTTTTCTTCGCTGCCTTTGCTCGGCCTATGACGGAAGATGCCCCCCACCATGGACCGCAAATGGATAATTAAGCGAGTCACCCCGCCATGCTCGTGCCCTGTGGCAGCCAGCAGCCTCGTGTAACTTCGTGCATCTTCGAGAATGACCCTGAGCCGTTGCCTAGATCAACACAACAAGTCCATGAACATCGCTGCGAATAGGCCCAAGATCCAATCATGTTTTGGAGTGCACAGTCGGAAATGATTTCGGTGTTGCCTATGATCCACCAATTAGCCTTGTGAGTTCTGGCAGCATCTTCAACCAGGCAAACACACAGCCCTTTTTTCCGGGCAATCACTCAGCCGTATCTGTATCCCTTGGTCGTGCCAGCCAAGCACGGGGCTCAAACTACAAAGAGTTCAACAACAAACCCTTGGGAGGCACGGAGGCCAGATCCACTGTGTGGCGCAAACGAGGGACGCATGGAATCACGCACAACATGACACAACATGGCTAAGAAATGCGATCCATGTGCTTTCTACGACATAATACTCAATACAAAGAAAATGCGCCGCAAAATATTGGGTCCTGTCGCACTCCTATGTACACAAGCGGAAGACAGCTTTCTTTTTTCTGAGACCAGAATGTAGACAACCCAAACATGGAGTGTCATGGTTCTTGGAAGTCCCTGGACAGTATCAAGCGAAGGAGGTAGGGCGACTTGGATAATGTTCAGGACAGAACGTAAAGTACAGGCAGTGGGAGAGCTAAAAAATACCAGCTTCAGAATCAACAGTAGGCTTGATTCGATTGTCAATAAAAACACCGCTTATCATGGCAGTCTATTAACTCGGTTCGGGACAGGATCCGAGCCGGACATGAACACCTAAACCCTTTCCGAAATCGTACTCACGGAGACGAGCTCGACCTGACCCTCATGAAGTCTGCGCTACTGATGCGTGCTTTCGGGCACGGCCCGCCCACATGCACCCATTCACGATCCGGGACCGTACTACATAAACGCTCAGATAATTCGGGACACATGAAATCCTCTGCGACGTCGACCAAGGGTTCAACATAGCTGATGGCATAGCCACTGTTCACGTCAAACTGGTTGATATTGTTGCCATCAGAGTCTATCACAGGATCCTCGATATTGTCGGACAGGTTCTCGACGTTATTGATTGGAGCCTCGCTGCTCAGGTAATACTGCATGTGTGTTCTTAGGTAGGCTTAGAGGCTCCTACTACATGCAGTAAACTGCCCAGCCTGGCACCAGCATCATGCCACATCGGCCCGCCTCCCTCACAAAACCCCCGCTGCAAGCCTATCTAAATACTAACAACGAACTGCCAACTCCCACAAAGCAGCCCTGTACAACTGGTAATTTTACCGAAGGCGCCGCTAAGGCTATCAGTATCTCATCCTTTTATCTAAACAAACATGGGAGCCGATACTTCTGCCACACGAGAGAGCTAGTGAGTTCCCAATCAGGGTGTTTATATAGTAAATACATTAGACACTGGTGTCAGCCCTAAAAAGGCCCCGGTAGGCCTACCTTGAACCCCATCCTATTACTACCATCACTCCTATCGGACCTTGCTAGGACTATTGTCAACCCCCCTCGCCGCAGAAGGCGATAATCAAAAGCACACTGTCCGACTAGGGTTTACATTTCCTCCCGTTTAATGTGCAGGCGCAAACTTTACTTGCGCCCCGGAATATACTCATGGAAGACCCAGCGAAGATGTAGGCTGCCCATACACGGCTCTTTTAGGTACTAGCCTATGAGAGTGAATGTTCATAGGTATAGCTAATATATCGAGTACCTTGGAGAAGGAGAAGAAAAGGTTCTACGAGTTCGGCTTATATACATCCTATGTGCTAAGCTAGCCCAAGCCTATAACAGCTCGACAACCTCTTTGCACTAATTATAGGATGTTAGTAACATAAGCGGGTAGGTAGATAGGATTACGCCTTGCTATTGTATACTATATACATCGGCTAGTGAAGCCTTATATAATGGACCCCACCTGCAGTATTCCAACGTTACCTAGGGGTGCACGGCAACATCTAGAATCTAGTACATGAATTAGATCAACCTGAGATTGAAGAGTTTCTGGGGTGTCGTGTACTAGAGCTCCAATCGTTATAGTTAATATGGATTATACATTTTGCATAGCAAATACAGTCAAGCTAATTAATTTGAGTGATAACATGGCTCCATTGTTGAAATTTGACCTTCTGTCTTGAACTACGTGGTGTTCCAATGTAGTGTCTCGTGAAAGGCCATACAAGATAGCACCTGGCCTTTCAATATCTCTAGCTCTGAGGTGCGTGGTCTAGTCGACGATATCGAGGACTTGATAGATCTCCTCAATAATGTCGGGGATGAGTGGTCACCGCATTTGGAAACCGTGCCTCGGCCTACAGATTATAATTCGACCAGCGTCCCTCAATTCAGTCCAATTCAAGAAGCGAGAATGAAAGCGCAGCTAACAAGAACAGACATCGATGACTTATGGGGGATAGTACTTGGTATTGGTAAGAAGGAGCCAATAAGAAGGAATAATTCATCCTTTTATTTACGCTGGTAAGCCGCATTGGGATTGCTGGTGATAGGAACAGACCGATCGAAGACGAGGACGATGAGCCGAAGAAGGAAGCGATATGACAAGAGATAAAGTCACGACTCCTACAACAGGCAAAAGTGATCCTTCATCCTATATTTTGTTTCCCTTGGCGTGAAAAAACGGAAAGATTACTATCCTTGCAACGAGCGTCTTGTGGGTCTTGCTCCTCTTATGTTCCTCGAGTGCAAACAGATGCTTGAATTCTCTATCGCATTTAAAGCAGTATTTGCCAGTGCCTAGAATAAATTCTCAGATGTGGCGGGGGATTTATTATGCAGGCGGAGCGAGGCAGCATTGTGGCAGGAAGCATCGCAAGTGTCACAGCGATATTTCCCAGGTGAACAGCAGTTTTCTGATGTGCCTTTGTACCAGGCTTTGCAATGATACTGTTGTGCGCTCGGTTTGCTTTGTATGCTGGCGTGGAGGAGCATGCCGGTAGCACTAGTAGGGCCACCGGTAGGGCCGACAGGTTCAGGGCAGGGCCCCTTTCAGGGCTGAGACAGCGCATCAGGCCTGCACGAGGTTGGGGAGGCCAAGGACAGGTTCCAGTCAGAGAGGTACCGCAAAAGTCAAGAACAGGAACACAAAGAAGGGCAGGATAGGACCAGGCCGATACAAGAATAAGGAATTGTAAAACGAGAGAACATTACAAAAACATAGCTAGCTCAGAGAGTTACAAATATTAAGGATAGGAACACAGAATATAAGGTAAGTCTTAGAATTTCTTAAAATAGATAAGTTAAATATTCATTCCCAGGTTAGCCTCTGACCTAGTTAGGTAGAGAGCACGGCTTCTGTGAAAGGATTGTACATCAAATGTAAACGCAAGGCAGCTTGATTTTTCATTTTCTCAATTGATTCAAAGCAGGATTACACTTGGATTATTTCACCGATGCCGGAATATCCGCCAACATCATTTTTGTGGATGGCTGATTACAACTAAATTCGCAGATGGTGGAGCATTGGCCAGGGTACCGCCGAGATGTATGTACGAACTAGTGACGTCAGACAACTTACAGCTTGTTGTTGCGGGGAGCTGAGGGCAGCCAACGCTGTGCCGTAATCTCAGAAGAAATACCCCTCATATTCTATTGTACTTCCAATCTTCTTCTCATTGTCATTTTATTGCGTGCTTTGGGTGCGAATCTTCAGTCCTCTTGTTTCCTCACTATCCTAAACGCTCACAATGTTGCGAAACGGTGCTTCGCGCCTTGCACTCCGGTCCATAAGGGCATTGGCTACGCGTCCAACTTCTAGCCTCCGCGTCACAGCCCCTATGGTGCAATGGGACACTCAGTTTGGATCGCTTGCACCCAAAAGACCAGGACTATCACATTCGATTCCTAGGAAGCTTATACAAACTGCCGTCATGCGCCGAAGTATCACAGATAAGCAGCAGAAAGCGGAAAGCCGATACGCGCAAGAAAAACTCAAGCCTACGCCTGAAACAGTATCTTCCACGTCTTCAACAAACATTCTGTCCGGCGAGATACAACAAGCCAACAGCCAGAAGGAAGTGGATATGATGGCTGGGGTGAGGCATGATGTTGTATGTAATTGCTCGCAACAATTCTGTGAAGGGATGTGCAATTAACTTGATGCAGGAAACAGTCAAGGAGACTTTCAATCTCAGTCAGGTGCCTCGAGAAGCATACTACATGGGCTTAGCCGGCACAATTCCGTATCTTGCAACCTCCATGACAACGGTATTCTGTTCATGGGAAATCAACCACGCAACAGCAGGCTATGGCTACCTGCTTGATGAGAAATTTGCTACACAGCTTCTCCATCTGATCGAGCCACTGCAAATAGGCTACGGAGCCTCAATCTTATCCTTCCTTGGTGCGATCCATTGGGGACTTGAGTGGGCTGGGTACGTATCACTCACAATGCAATCAATCTTAGGAACGCGACTAATCCTTTCTAGATACGGTGGCTCCCAGGGCTACAAACGTTACGCCATCGGAGTAGTCGCACCAGCAGTAGCTTGGAGTACCATCCTAATGCCCATCGAAGCCGCACTAATCACCCAATTCATGGGGTTTGTCGCTCTATATTACGTTGATACTCGAGCAACCATAATGGGGTGGACACCCGAATGGTACAGGACATATCGTTTTATCCTCACCTTCATCGTTGGAGCCTCAATTGTCCTCACACTCATTGGACGCAGTGAGCTGCCGGACCACATCCCTGGCTCAGTGAGCCGCGCGAAGACTTTCAAGCAAGGATCCGAGGATAGACTCTCACACGATGAGGAAGCGCGTGCTAAGAAGGAAAAGAAGAAGAAGAAGAATGCTGCTGTCAGTGACGACGGTCCCAATGAGAAGAAAGGGGATAAATCAACATAGTGTAGTACGATTATAGTGTAATTCGTTGTGTGGGGTTTGAGAAATAGCATTGGCGTCCTGGGCTGCGGGCAGTTTTCATGTATTCAGTGTTAATATGGATACTCACCAATTTGAAAGTTCTTGTCAAGAATCATTACCCGCTACGATTTCAACGTGCCCCGAGTTAACCAATCCTAGTTGTAACAACATACTGTAGTCTGGAATGTTGCACGTTCACTGTCGCAAATGTCTCGACCACAACAGATCTGTCGCCAAAAAGTATACCTTCCAGCACATTGGTAAAGTAGCACTCCATCGACACTGTACATCACTACAAAGAGTCAACTATCTATGAACATATGAGTGCAGTCTAAATGAATCACGCGTTGTCAGATAGTAAAAGTAGCCGGTTCTGTATTCTTTGTAAGACGTGGAACACAAGAGCCAGTCAGGACTAAAGAGTGAGAAGAAATACCACAGCCCATCAAGGAAAAACATGATGAAAAAGAGCACCCTCAAAACCACGAACATAATATTCGGCACCCATCGCTTGAATTCATATAGTTTCATAGGAAATAGTATTTGTACTCATTTCGTGATTCATCTCATGAGTGTGGTGTTCAAAACAACAGTAGTGAATAACCCGAATTCCTCATTACTTGTTGAACAAGCCATGGTATCCAATCCCATGCTCATATGACATCAACAAGTGACAACGAAGAGATCTGAATGTTATGTTGCTGGCGTAACACCATGTTGTCCGTTGGGGGGGGGGGGGGGGGGGTCATATATGCTCTTTCGACTTCACTCGACAACACATCATGATGCACATTATATTCAACCTCACCAAGATTGTGATCTAGCTTGTTGCGGGGCTGATTTTTAGTTGCTTTGAAATCAAGTCTCGAACAGTTTTAGTAGCAGGGGCGACATTGATCAAGGACATTCTCGAGAAAGAGTAGATAGTTCAATGAGCATTCACATGATTTGACAAACATTTGTGGGGGGGGGGGGGGGGTTTAACAGTAGAAAATTGTGGAATAATATTCGTACGAGCGCGAAATAAATGGATCATGTGTCTGAATCTTAACAGAGACCGAATCTATACGAGGCACCTGAGTCATGGAACAAGATAAAATTCATAGTAGTTCGACAAAAGAGAGCTATGCTAATATCGCTACAAGGTATATGCCTCGTGCATCAAACTTGATATTAACCCTGCTGTCCTTGCCCCTAGATGTCACGTTAGGTATGATGATGGTCTATTTGCTCGGTGAGATTATTTGAATTATGAAATGTCATTGTAATTTCCTTATGTTGTATGACGATCACATAACGTGACAGAAGATGAGATCAGTAGGTGATGGAAATTTTCACAGAGACATCTCTTCATGCTAATAAAAATGCGGCTAAAGCAAATGTCGCTTGATCCTGAACACTCGCCTATTGACACCAAGCTTTGCAACGTGCCAAAAAGTGCCCCAAGTCTAGTCCAATGCTAAGTTGTTAGGAAGAAGCTCCTTATCCTAGTCAACGTTTTACCATGAATTAACTCAGTTGACGACGCTTTTCTTGGGTGCGTCGGTCGGAGGGAGATTTTGCGAGCAGTCGTATACAGCGCCCACTTTATCGCGCGATTGCCGTTCAAAATTAGGATCTGATGGCCCAGCGACATTTGCGACAGCTGCGCCTTTATGGCCTGTCATTCCAAGTCCGTTCCTTGCATTTGAGCTCAAAGCTGGTCTTCCCACATCCGCGTTCCATGTTCGACTACAAACACTTGAAGTACGCCCGTAGGGCTTAACCTATCTTGAGAATAGATCCCGTAGGCTACCGATTAACGTCGGCCGGTGATGTTGTAATATTCGGTGCTTCGGCGTCGAAAAACTGTGTAGTTCATGACATCGGGCCGTAGTTGATGCCATGAGATGACCTCGAACCGTTGATCTCCGCGCCCATTCAAGAGCGACCAGAACCTTGCCTTATGATAAAAAGCAAGCATTATCGTTCCGGGGGAGGCGACTGGAGACCGAAAATAAGGCCGGAGACCGTATTATAGCTTTCGTGAGTAGTATTTGCGAATGGAAAAAGCACAAGTTAGTTCCCGAGGCATTCCCATGCGTGATGCGCCTAACGAAAGTTTCGCCATCAGTATATGAGGATGCGGCGTCAATAGGATGTGAGAAATCGATTGCTGATCCAACATTCCCGACGAATGCGCATCCTGCACGCCAGATATGCACATCACATCGATAGGTTCAAATTGCATCACGTCGTGGCCGAACACCTGGTACCCAAGCAATGCCAATCGAACGCCTTGGGTTCTGGCTTGGATGCACGATTGAGTCCCCATAGTGGCCGGAGACAGCTCCGCTGGTGTCGCGGATCAGCGGGAGAGGTCGCTAAAGTGATGCAATCATCAATTAGGCCTCAAAGAATCGGAAGACGGGGGCTGAGACACCTATATTGAGAGCCGAGACGCAGACGATCTGGGACATCACTTAGAAAATCAGGAGGTTATCACGGGAGTAGTACGCGGCTACCAAGACCTCGATACAACACACCTGGTTTTCCATTCCCCATAAGACGTATTGAGGGAGGTTTTGAGCGTCCGAGGAGGTTGCTAAATGAGTCGTAGAGTTTGCGAAAGTATTTCTGTGTAGTAAAGTTTGGTACGGGTCCACCTAGCGAAACAAATGGCGGGTTGTTGTTCGGGACGCTTGCCGCGGCAGCAAGTAGCTTCGTTGGATTACAATCAGCGCGGGCTGCGTAATTGAGAGTCTCTCTCAGGAATTTCCAGAGGTAAACGGACTATTACAACTGGTCCAATAGCTCATCCGCCACTTTCAACAGTGAATCTAAGCACCACTCATTCCTTCTGACAGCTTCGGCCCGAGCCGGTCAGCCTTCGACCAGATCCTCAGGTATTCTCGCATGAAACAACGATCATTTCTTTTTCAAACCGGTGTGCCCAACGTGCAGTATGTATGGGAGCTACTCGACCAATAAAATGGAGAGCCAGCAAGTAAGACGCTGCATGTAAGAGATGTGCCATAGCAGCCGGTAGCTTCAAGCTGCCGATGCATGCTGAAAACTGCCGACAGGGTGCTCCGATCATTTGTTGACCATGAATGCCCGTCCCAAGGTTCGCAGGACAAAACGAGTGGATGGGGTACGAAGGTGTGGTGAGAGTGTTTCATCCAGCCAGACTGGAGATTGGGCTTGAACACGCGTGACAACTGTCTCGCAGCACGCTACCAGCCTACCACTCGAACTTTTGAAATAACCAGGCTAATCAAACTCGCTGGTGGTGCTAAGTTTTAGCGCTCTTAGGAGGATATACCACATGCCTGGGTTGGATATTCGTGCATCATCGATAGGAACCCCAGGTAGGTAGACGAGGGTGCCGCGCGGCGACCTTGATCAGTATGCTGTACGACCATCATGCTTTCGAGGCTCTGTAAGGCCCAAGTCCCCATTCCGTACATGCTTCCGCAGAGCTAGGCAATCTGGATGCAATACTACCGAAAGTTTATCCACGCGATCATGGCTTGATGATGGCTTGTCCCCGACAGGGAAGCCGCCTGCCGGGTGCATCAAAGCCTGCACGCTCGTTATCTAACCGAATCGCCAACGTCTTCCCCTGTCCATAGGGCAGCTGGAGAGCATATCCCGAAGCGCAAGCCTAACAACTTCCTCCTTAGCGCGGGGAGGCGGAAAGGGCACGCTTGAAACGAAGCAAAAGGTTTTTGTTGGAATGTTTAGACTACAGCGGACGTATATCACCGATCGCTATGCTTCTGCCATAGACGGATATTCTATACGCAGCCTATCGCAACTATCCGCAGTAAATTCCATTCCGCAATGAATTCCTCAAACGGTAATGCGTTTTATGCAGAACTTGACTTAGGAATGTTCAATGGCATCACCATTTCCTACGAGTTGAACATACTTTGAAATTCGATGCAGGAATCGATAGTCTGGTCCTCAGATGTAAAGTCAAACTACCGATTACGGCACACAAGCAAGAAGCAGGGACCATGAGCCTCACCGCGACTACGTGGATCACGCTGCCTGTGACGGCCTGGCCGTCGCGAATTTCAGAACGGAGCTCGGAAGCTTCTCAAATCCGAATGAAATCTTCAATTGCCATGTCAGATGATAATCCTTGAAAATGGGATTCTGTTCTCCATTTGTTACCCATACTGACATTGATGCGCGAGTCATTGTGACTCATTGTGCGCAATCGATGCTGTGTCGCTCAGCCTTGAGACGCTCTGATACATTTTTGATCTGATAACTGTAAGGTAAATTGTGGCGGTTTTATTAACCGACCATTGGTATTAACATGAATGAATACCACGTGGAAGCCACGCAGGATCCCCCCGGTGCAAGTCGTGAACGAATCACACAGACAGGGGTCTTAGCGCCGCTCTGTGCTTCGTCGTGTCTCCATTTCTATCCCTATATCCTGCTGACGTTATATAGGGTTCGAGACTCAGCATAGGCAAGTGCATAGTTGCCTATCCTGGAGGTTTTATACGCCTAAAACTCTGCATTGGCGCCACCAGAGCCACATTTGAAGCCCTGGATTCCGCGCGTGCTCTTGGTGCAAGGCGGGACTAGCTAGGTACGCATGCATGCATCCATTTGGAAGGAATAGGTTTGATTGCATACGACTTCACAACGGACCTTTTGGAGAACTCTAGTCTTGCAAATCCCAAGTACGAGTCAAGCAAAATGCCGTCTTGTATGTGCTTTCCCAACGGATCAATGGATAAGCAGTTGTGAACACGATGATTGCCTGAGCACCGTCCAAGCTCGTCTGAATCCTTTTCTCTCATTGGCCATGCCCATTTATTAACGAGTAATAACCACCCTTATCAGACCCTTTCATTCGGAAAACCTATGTTCGCTTACCCGCAATCGTCAAGCACTCAACCCTTTTCAAAAACTGCGCATAAGCTCTGAGCTGGATCAGGCCAAATACCTAGGGCGCCTGGGTTCGAGATGCGTGTTACACGGTTGCGAAACAGGGTATATAACCGGATTTTCATGAGCACGTAATCTCTGCTGTCCTGGGCACTCGGTGCGCGGGTCTTTCTGATGTCCACGTGCTTGCTCGCTTCTGTTTCTGGTGTTTGGAAAAGTTTCGGACTGTGTCGTCAAGTGGGCGGATCCAGTGATCCAGACGGAACTCGGGTGCTACATTAGAAAGAAAAAAAAATCGAGGACGGTCGTTGTGTTCGAGGCGAGTAGTGTTGGGCTGGGTAATTTTGCGGCAACCACCCTATATCCTTATGGCGTTCATCGAGCCGGAGTCACCGCCGACGGGTAAACCGTGGGTGACTTTGTGCCACCATGGCTCTTGTGATACCTGCTATGGTGACAAGAGAATATCCTAGCTTGATAGATGGTTAAAGGGCGACCTTATCTAAGCGGCTGCTTTATATGTCGATGTCCGTATTCTGAGAAATTTTGCTTCCTTCCGTGTCGTAGAGGTGTGTTAGTGAGAGGTGTCTCCTGATCCTGCTGCCCAATTACCACTGGTGTTAGAGACTTGGTGGGTGTGCTCCGTCGCAATCTCGGCTCAATGCTGTAGTGGTGTAGGAAAGACGGAACATCCAAAGCTGTGGTCATGAAAGAATTTCGTACTACATTTAACTTCTGCAATACATGAAAGACTTCGTGAAATTCCAAATGGGTATTGCGCTTCCCGCTGTTCCGTATACGCCTTGCCAGAGGATAACTGGTGAATGAACAAATATTCCAAAGCCAGAACTGACCGCTACCTATAAGATGCTTTGCTTCGAGATCCTTTACAGTCGCCTTTTCGATGTTAGAAAGATTGAAACTAAGGTGTATATTCTGATAGCATACTGCAATTTTCGTCGAGGCGATACTCTCTGTCAATGATATCAGCACAATGTTCCCAGCATGAGCAGCATTGATTTCTATTACATGGCAACCACATTTGCAGGACATCTCTTATGGGTTTCTTGATATTTCGTACACCAACTTCGCACAACATAGCGAAGATGGGAACATTTGTATTGTACTTGAGTATAATCGCACATCTTTTATGTGGGTTGGATGGACAGCGAGTAGAATGGCTAGTGACGATTGTCTCTGGAGAATGTGCAGGATGCAGAAAGTAGCGCATCATCGCTTTTTAAGGTCTGCAGCTCAGATACGCGGCATCGAAATGGCACCACAACAGACCCAGTCCATCTACCGCACGCTGTGATCTGCTAATGATGCCGGTCGTTAGAGAGTGACCGAAGGCTTCCGAGCGAAATTTACAGGGTATACTTCAATAAGGAGCTTGTGCGTAAGGAATTCGAACCCAATGCCCAGGTCGACCTCTCGGAGACTTCGCGGTTCTTGATACATGAAAGGTCAGGGGACCAATGGAGGTCCGCGGAAGCAGGCTGCTTCATGTAGATGGATAGTAGGTACGCTAAAAGTAAAGTACTAGGAATCCACGACGCACGCTGATCTGCAGCTACGATCCAGGCCAAACTTCACAGGAGTACGCGTGGGGTTCTTGCACCGTTGGAAACCGCTTGGCAATGGCTGCAGCCACCAAGCTTCCGACGCGGGGGTCCTGTCTGTACTATGGCGCGGCCGCATGATCGGCCTTGCGTATACAATGCCTGTCAATACAATCGACTTTTTGCTTTTTGTTAAATCAAGGGCATCATCTAGCATACTACTCATGGCACACTCCACTTCTGTCATCCCCTCGTAAGGTCTCTTTTCGGCGAGTTTGGGATTCTCTCTTTTCGAGTTACCTATCAAAGTTTGTTTCACACGGCCCAGGAAGCGCTTCCCCGGAGATAGCCCCATCCGCTAACAAAAGGTTGCGCAATTATAGGTGCTACTCTGCCACTTGCTTGGCACGGCTGCACGACATGGCTTCCGATTTGTGGCTGACGGTTGTCAGGTAGGGTTTGCATTGGCTAGCCCTCAGCCCTCTTCCGAACGTATCCTATACGAACGAAACACCCGTCACGTACGATCTTTTGACATTTTGAGATGATTTGAATTTACCGTATATGGGCCTGCAATAGCAAGACCTTATTTATTCTCTCTCAAGGATGATTTGCCTCCTATACAGCAACCTTATCATCATATCTAGAACAGACTTTCGTATTCGGTGACGCAATACACAACTTATAGCGCTAATGTTTGAACTTGAATATGCGTACTTACTCGTCAAATTCGAGGCATTTCGTGTTGTGATGCCCCGAAGATATTATTTTTGAAGTGATAGGTTGTATTTACGTGACTTTTATAACGCCACAAATGTGGCCCAGAAAGTTGTGATGTAATGCATGCAGATTTGTAGTCTACCAACCCCTTGGCTTTTTGCTGGCATAAACGATATTGCAATCGGTGTGACCGAGATGCGAAAATATCGAAAGAAAAGTTGAAGAGCAAATAATCACGCGCCGAAATCGAGCCGTTCAATGCAAAACCACCTATCGGGTACGTCTGCAGTGGTTGAGGACGCCATAGAACCATTATATGCTTCATTCGCTGTGATATGTTCTTATCTAGACCGAATAGAGGTTTGGTCTAGAAATCGACAGGGATAAAAACCCTTTCTAGCGATGTCTGCATGACGCTCAACACCTGAGCGACTACGACTTCGCTCGTCAACAATACCCCATTCGATGGCAATGACGTTGTATCTATCCGCTTGTTATTGCATGCTGAAATCTGTTACGAACAGGCTGGGGTTTTGCAACGCTATGACGCCTATTTCCGTGAAAGCTCGGCTTCGATATCAGGCACGATTCTACATTGCTAAGCCGTCATCCTTCGCGTCGAGGCGAGGTGTACCATAGCCGGTCCAATGGTGGCTAAAGACCATACACCTCCATACGTCACCGTACTGTTCCTAGGGCTATGGTTTCCTGCTAGGCTAGCAGATAAGAGCAAGGGGTGCCTTCCCACGAGGAAGATTAGGTTGTCTTTGGCACGGCACTCTTCCGTGCTAATGCTAATTGATGGGAATATTCCGAGATTTCAACCCTTCACGCGCAAGTAAGCAGAATTTCGGTGAACATCGAACAACTAGGCGGACGGGGAAATCCTTATGCCTCCGATCCGTCAAAGGCTCGAGGACTCCAAGTGTGGTCATTTGTCCGCCAAGTGGACCACAATATTCAGGCTGAAGGTATCACACGGACGCTGACTTATGCTGTCATGACTTTGGGAAACTTACATGTGGGAGCACCCACCCGAGAAGCAGTCAGATTGCCCCACATCTCACATACCTAATCACGGAGTGAGGCGGTCAGCCGAGCTACAAGGGTACAGAAGCGATTCTCTGGATTTATGCGTGGCTAGAACGTAAGGTTACAGGGCATGAGGCGAGAATCGTTCGGTAGAGTTCAATAAACAGGCTGCATTCGGGCCGCCGAAGGTGCTGGGGATATTCTACTATCCAATGACACTGGAGCATCGTCGTCCGGCTGTGTTATACTCGTCCCTCGTTCCACGTTCACGCAAAAGGAAACACGCAGGCGGTTATTTTCGGACATATAGTGCCTCCCATTATCATGGTGCGCGACAATCAAGAAATGAATTCGCCATTCTGTTCGTCCGCATCAATCCAACCCCTACACATTTCGACCGCCCTGCCCCACTTCTTGAACATTTTCTCACCTTCTTCTTTGCTGATGTTGGGCTCGAATATCATTCGATCTCTTTGGTTGATTTCCTTCAGCTCATCAAACTCTTTCCACACATCGACGGCAAAGCCGGCGGCGATGGCTGCACCGAGGGCGGTTGTCTCGCGCATTGCTGGCCTATCAACTGGGATGCCAATGATATTCGCTTGAGTCTATGGGCTGCGTGTAAGTCGGGAGTGATTTTAAAGACAACTAAAATTGGAAAAGAGTTTACTAACCTGCATACATAGATTGGAATTTGACATGCCTCCATCAACTGCAAGCATATTGAGTTTGTGACCGCTGTCAAGCTCCATCGCATCGAGAATGGCTTTTGTTTGGAAACATGTCGCTTCAAGAGTTGCTCTTGCAATATGGCCTCGCTCAGTAAATTGGGTTATGCCAAATATGGTGCCCTTAGCGTCATCAATCCAGTATGGAGCAAAAAGGCCGGAGAAAGCAGTGACAAAGACGCATCCGCCGTTGTCTTGTACACTTGCCGCGAGATCACTGATCTTATGCGAGTGTGTTATGAATCCCATGTTGTTCATCAGGAACTTCACACCACTCCCTGCGACAGCAATACTACCCTCGAGCGCGTACACTGGCTTGCGCTTACCACCAAAGTCGTATGCAATGGTAGCAAGTAATCCATGCGTCGATATCACAGGCTTCTCACCGACATTGTAAAGCAAGAAACATCCCGTACCATAAGTATTTTTCGCGGCCCCAGGCGTAAAACCTTGCTGGCCGACCAGAGCAGCAGACTGGTCTCCCAAGCATCCCGCGATACGAATTCCCTTCAATTCTCCTTTTTGAATAGCGCCAAAGGCGTCTGGCGATGAGGAAGGGACGATTTTAGGCAGGTGCAACTTCTTGCCATCGAATCCAAAGAAGTGGAGAAGCTGGTCGTCATATTGAAGCGTGTGCAGATTCATAAACATGGTTCTCGAAGCGTTGGTGGCGTCTGTCACATGGAGGTCTTTCTCCTTGCCACCGTTCAGGTTATACAAGATCCAGGTATCGATGGTACCAAAAGCAAGGCGATCCTCTTCGTATGCTTTTTTGACTTCCTCTACGTGATTAATGAGCCACAAAATTTTTACCGAAGATGGATAGGTTGATAATGGGAGTCCACATATTTCTTGTAGCTTGTCGGCACCCTCTTTATGCTTGAGCTCCCGAACTAAGCCCTTGGTCCTTGTATCTGGCCAAGCAATAGCATTATAGAGAGGCTCGCCGGTATGGACGTCCCACACGACAGTTGTTTCACGCTGATTAGTGATTCCTACAGCCTTGATATCAGAAACAGAGTGACCCTGATCAACGAAGATGGACGTTGCTCGTTCAATACAATTTTCTACCGTCGATATTATTTCCTTCGGGTCATGTTCGTGCCAACTGCATGCTATGAGCAAAGCGCGCTATTGCCTTGAACTGGTGATACTGACCCTGATTGGGGGTACTTTTGACTGAACTCAATCTGATGTTGTGCCACAGGCTCACCCAAGCCATCGAAAATTATGAACCGCGTGCTCGTAGTTCCCTGGTCGATTGATCCAATGAAGAATTGCTTCAGCTTATCCTTGCCCAGTTGCGTTTGGTCTGAAGCATCGGTGACTTGCTCCTTGGGTATTGGTTGAGGATCTGAGCCTTGCACTGAGGTCCTTTCGATCGCCATGTTCGAGTGGTGCTGTGACCAACTAGCAAGATGGAACTTTCGAATGACAGAGTTCCCAGGAGTTTTTCCGCGTGTTGTTGGGGTTCTTGCGTATGCGCTTCTCGGTTGGTATGACGTTGTTCCGATGACCGTTCCGAGTGTACATGCGCTCGCAATACAAAACACCAAAATTTCTGCGGATTAGATGGCTACGAGCGGGCGAAAAGGTGGCGAAGGTGTAGGAAGGTAGACTGTGATGCAATCATTGTAAGATGAAAGGGACGGCTCGGGATAACTGAGCACGCGATAAAGGCCAACGGCTTCTGTGTGCCAAGTGACGTTCTATGAGGGGTGGCGTTTACTTTTTAGCGGGGGGAGGGGAAGCTCCAAGGCGAGGCGAGCGACCGAATTGGTGCCTAGCATCATGTGAAGTCTCAAAAATATTTCAACCTCGATCAAACTCTTTGAGGTATGCCGCGGGATTTCCAGAACCGTCGATCAATGGAGCTCTGGGATCGACTAGGTGAAAGCTAGGCATGTATTCCGCGCGTCCCACCCTCAGATTGACTTCAATACAGCGGGGTCTGATCAACAAAGGTCCACAGCGTATAGCATATAAAATCGTCAAATCGATTGTTGATCGGCCCAGCGGAGAAGTGGCGCAAAGGATTTCGAAGTGGCTTGGCTGCCAGGCAAGAATTTTTGAACGGGATATTTATGAACCGATGTGTCCTCCGAGTTCAGTACCGGTCTAGACACGTTTTTCCGTCTTTAGTTTTATATTTGCCATTCATGAGGGAGCTGCGCCGTGTTGACTGGATCCAATAAGTGACGAAATGTCTACATAGTGAGGCTTTAGCACATTGAGATGTTGTATATTCTTGTGCAGATCGCTTTCAGGATGCATGTTGTGCTAGCAATTCTGAAAGATTGAATTAAATAGTCGAACTTGGTGACGCTTCAAAAGTGCGTTGGTCGTTGGTTGACCACTGTCATTGTGTCAGCCAATCATACAAATATTCTTTCAAGATGCCCTGATTGGCTGGGCTTGTTACTTTTTTTTTTTCGGCGTAGTCAGGAACAGAAATTGCAACATGGGCGCCGCATCATCTCACCTCAATCTACAATGACCATTATAGCAGACCCTCCACAACCCGAGAATGGCTTTTACGTTCTCATTACGGGCGCTAATAGGTATGTGATAGACTAAACACACTTACGCACATCTAATTGACCATTATTTAGTGGGTTGGGGTTAGGTATTGGTACTCGCATGACCGATGAATTTCTTCAAACGCGTCCCCAAACCGAGTCTCTCGTTCTTATTGTCACGACACGCGACCAACGAAAAGGCGACGCAACGATCGCAAAACTCGAAGCCCACCTGAACCGAGTAATCCAGAACCATGAACGAATACTCCCGGGCATCTCTTCGCTGTTACGGCAACGCGTACACTTCCGGCAGGAGCGGCTAGATCTACTGAGCCTGGTCTCAGTACAGAAGCTCTCTAAGCGGCTGCGAGAAACCACCCCGAAACTTGATGCACTCATCTGTAATGCTGGCATTGGAGGATGGACAGGCATCAATTTCCCGCTTGCTGTTTGGTCGATCCTGACTACATGGAGAAGAGCGCTGAGCTACCCTACCTTTAAAATCTCAGGACTTGGCTGGCTCGCAAAGCCACAATTACCAGCTGACCGACAAGTCCAGGAGCCCCAACTTGGGGAGGTCTTCTGTGCCAACTTTTTCGGCCATTATCTTCTGGGGCACTATCTTGCACCCTTGTTGGCGAGGCACCCCCAGAGCGACAATGCAAGAGGTAGAATAATATGGGTGAGCAGTTTAGAGGCATATAGCTTTGCCTTCAATATCAATGATTTTCAGGGCACTGGATCAGAAGTGCCCTATGAATCTTCTAAACGGTTGACCGATCTTATGGCAGTCACTTCGACTTCGCCTTCCGCGTCACAAGCAGTCGACCAATATCTTGGTAATTTGCAACCATCTCCCAAGACCACTAAACCGCGCATCTACGTCTCGCACCCTGGCGTATGCGGTACATCCATCGTTGCTCTTCCCATTATCCTTGAATACATCATGTTTGGTGTATTCTTCTTTGCGCGCTGGCTGGGCAGCCAATGGCATCCTGTCACAGTCGAAAAAGGTGCAGTTTCCATGGTGTGGCTGGCGCTTGCAAAACAGGCTACACTTGACAGCATGGAGGAGCAGGAAGGGGTGGGGAAGTGGGGCAGTGCTACTGACTTTTGGGGGCGGGAACGTGTCGAACGCACTGAGGTGGCAGGCTGGGGATGGGGAGGAAGGGCAGGGGAAAAGACCAGGAAGGGCAGAGATCCATACGCGCAAGATGCCACAAAGGAGAGCCGAGAGAAGTTTGTGCAGTTGGGAACAAAGTGTTGGGAAGAGATGGAGAGGCTGCGAATCGAATGGGAGGGGCTATTGCGAGAAGGTGGAGTGGGGATCGAGATGGATTGAGGTGCTGTTGATGCATGATGCACGACGAGGACAGACCGTGCATGGCGCAGTTGGTTTGTTTCCCCCTGCATGAGACGGCGAAAATGGGGCACTGGTCTTGTCGGGGCAGAAAAGGCATGGAGAAGTTACAAGGGATTAGACGATAATAATAGACAACCATGAGTAATAGTACTGATAGCAAGATTTTCTCAACTTGATGTGATGTAACAGTTTTGGTGTTTCGAACAAAGATCTGTCAGCACTCCTGGATGTGACGCAGGTGACAGGACTGGAGAGCATGGAGGCCCTTCCGATGCAGGATGTGCAACTCTAAACAAAACCACGGTGATTGTTGAGGGCACACGGTACATGGCGCAAGTAGAGGTTATTGGGCATGTAGCACTCCACAAACCACGGTATCAAGAGACGAGAAGCTCGGCGATGGGCTCGGCAGCAACTCCGATGACGGGATTGAATCCACACGGCTTGTCTTTCTAGGCATTTTGGTCGTAAAAAGACTGGTGCTTGGGCGGGAGGTAGCTGTCTAAGGAGTGCCTAGGCGAGCCGAGACGAGAACGGCGCGCTCCTCAGCCTGAAGTCAGAAGCCAGAAGGTAGAAGCCAGCTCTCGTCGAGTCGTCGTTCACAGCCAAAGGCAATTGGGCATGGTGCGACACACAGCAAGCCCCGCGTGTGCCTCGTGTCATCTCCATTGGCACATTTTCGTGATGGGCACGGATGCGTGTGCAGAAGGCACAGCGAGGAACGCGACGATCAACGAAAATGGCAACAAAGCGGCCAATGAGAAAAAGGGGGCGCGCAGTTGCAACCGTTGGGCTGGGAACGAACGACGCGGTCGACAAGCCGCGGCCCCCCTACTTCAACTTCCACGCCGCCCTAGCCCGATTGGGCAAGACACTTGAACATTCAGAATCAAGTGAGCATGAGCTGCTGCCCGACCATTTCCTCCATCCCTCACTACCCAGCCTTTCTCGCTGTCCTTGCTCCCTTCTCTCCCCGCAGCGCGAGCGTGACGGCCTGTCGTATGTCCTGGTCGCATCTTCACTCCCAAACGCGCCCTTGCCGCCGTGTCTGATGTTGGCTGGGAGCACGCGCCGCACTGCCTCCGTGACGTCCCTGCCTCTTCCTTCTCTTCCTTCTCTTCCTTCTCCTTCACCCTTCTGCCGTTTGCTGCCGGTACGGTCGCAAGAGGAGTGAGTCGAGAGCGCGACGATCCTCCATTGGCCTTGGCGCCCAAGAGATGGAACCGAAGAGCGATCCCTTATCGAGCGACTTCCCTCCTGTGTTTGCATGCACCTGAGTTTCCCCAAACCCTACCCGATGACGGCAAACCGCCTTTTCTAAAACCCAGACCACTCGTGCGTCGTGTCCGCCGCGCCGGCCAGTCACTGTGCGAAGCCACTCTGTGAACACATAGAACCTGGCCCCGTACAACGCCAGCCCCTTCAATTCTTTCCTGGAAATAAAGAGCCCTCGCACACTTTAGAGTTATTTCCCCTTCATTCTTTTATCTCCCATATACTACACCTGTGATTCTTCGCAGTTCTTCAGACAGCCATGCCTGCATCTCCTTCGTCGCGCGAGTCTGCGCGAAACAAATTACAGCGACCCTCCACCCCCGATCAGACACGGTCTCCTGTCACACGGACCGGTTCCTATTCAGTTGCACCCAAGTCAGAATACCTGCGAAATGCGCTGCAAGCCCGAAGAGCCCAGCAGCCAACTACGCCATCCTCACGTGACAAGCGAGCTGCACCATCGTCTGCTTCAAAGCCCTTGGAAACAAAAGCTCTGCGAACATCCCCAGACATCTTCGATGAGTTCGCCCTTTCTGAAGAACAGACAGCACCCGTTTCACCAATTCGCCGACGGAGACCCAGCGATACTGGGATGCCGCGTAACAAGACGAGCCGTGAGTTAACCAACGAGATCGAGCACTTGAAGAACAATCTCATCACCTCCAACGTGCGAGTCGAGCTATTGAAAAAGAACAACTCCGAATTACAACATGAAGTCACTAAGCTAAGAGAGCAAGTGGAAGTAGTGGACCTGCTCAAGGATGAGAACCACGAGCTACAAGAGGAGAATAACCACCTAAAGCTTAAGATGCAAGAGATGGACGACGAGGTAGCGCTGCTCAGGGACGAAAATGATACTTTGCGAGTATCCAACGAGGAGATGCTGTCGATCAATGTCGAAAGCTCCGCGCACTGGGAAGACCAAGAGCTTGCTGTCCAAGAAGCTGCCGACACCATAATCGCTTTAGAGGCCGAAAAGGCTGCGCTTGCAGGAGAGGTTCTAAAGATGAAGGAACGAGTTTCTGCTCTGGAGGATGATTCATCTCGAGCTAGTACCCTTGTTGATGGCAGCCCTCGCTGCCCCTCACGGGTTTACAGCATTGACGAGTCAAGGCCTTCTACAAGTCACTTTGATTCCGACTACTACAGCCAATCAGAATCTCCCTATGTCAAGACGAGCAGAGAATCCATGTCTTCCGTCACGCCATCAGAGCGTTCGAAGAAATTTCTTGACTTGACTCAGGAGCGACGGCGCTCTGCACGAGACCTTGCCAAACGCATGTCAGCAGCATCTTTGAAGGCTCTCAGAATAAAAAGTTCTACGCCAGTACCAGAAGTTCCAGTGATTCCGGAAGCATTCCAACAACAGGTCCCACAAATCATAGAACGAATGGCATCCGACAAGAACACCCCAAAGATGCCACGGCGGTATCGAGATCGGAAATTACCGGAGCAACCTTTGCTCGATGCGCTTCAAATATCGCCTACATTCTCCGAATCGACGGCTCCACGGTCACCAACGCCGCGACCTGAAGGGCTCAGGTCACTACATCACTCTGACCAGCTTAGTATAAGGCGAGTATCAAACGAGTCGCGCACATCGTCCAGCCATGTGAAGACCCCTACATCGTCTACACGGTCTCAAAGCCGGCAGCCTTCTGCAGAAGTTCCACCACATTCACCACGTGTCCCCTCACGGAGAAGCAGCAAGCCACACACGAGTAGTTCAAACGAACACCTATCCAAGCGCGAGTCACGTTACCCCGGCCAACGACGTCAATCGGAACCAGACATGGGCTCAGCAGATACGCCACCAAGCCCCGCAGAAGAGTGTGATCCCACACCCCAGTCCTCACCTCCCGACCCGTCCTACTTCAACTCTCAAGTCGATCTAACATCCGAAGTAGATCCCGACGACAAAGACCGTTGGTGGAGAAGCGTCGCGCGACTAAACCCCCCACAGCAATACAATCTCCCCTCACGAGCCCCCATCCTGGCCCGCTCTCATACCCTCACACAAACGCTTCCGGACGCACCTGGCCCAGCTGCTCAGCCCGATACGAACGGCACCTACGCCGACTGGTCCAGATCAACCAAGAGTGATGCGCGCAGAATACGCACGCAGCCCAATACGTCTGCCGCCACGTCATTTGTCGAGAAGAAAGATTTCATGTTCAATCCCGCTGAGGATGTAGATACTTTTATGCGCAAGGCCAAGTCGAGACTGAGTAGGCAGAGATAGCCTATCTTCATTCCATTCACCCATTCATTGTACAAAACACTGTATCCTTTTTATTGTTTCTTTTTGTCAGGGCGGATATTCGTGCCGTTCATTATACCAGCGCAGCCTTTTCCTTGTTCTTGTTTTTGAGCGGGTGCGGAGCCTTACTGCGCGCGCTTTCTCTTTATTTTATTTTTATTTATTTTTTCTGGATTGGTTACTGGCGTTGGATCAGAGGATACTCCGTCTGGAGATGATTCAATTCATTGAATGCGAAAACCTGTTGTTTGACTACGCGCCGTTTGGCGCGTGCGGGCTTGGCATAGTCGATGTAAGATAGGGATGGCGAAGAGCGGAGCGAGCGACGCTCCTAAAACCGAATTCATTCAAAATATACTGTATCATTCGCGCTCGCTGTTCATGTGACGTGTACGTGCTGTACCAAGTATCCCGGGCCTCGATTCTGCCTTTCCACGTCCCGCTTATTTACTCGCATTCTCCATCCTCATACATCCACCCCTCACCCACCCCCTCCCCAACAAACAAACACATCTCCACACCGGGACCCCCCATCACCGGCACCAAATCTCTCTCCGCAACCCCCATGCCCCACATGATGATCCTCGCACCCAGATTCTCCGTCTTGCCGCCCGCCAACGCCACCACCCCTTGTTCCAAACCCATGCCGACACCGTCCAAGTATTCCGTGGCGTCGACGGCACCAGGAAGCACGAGGAAATCCGCAAGATGCTCGTCGACAAACGCATACGTGTCTGCGTCTTCAATGCCGTCTTCAAGCGCGGGCAGCGCGTGTCGCATGTACAGTGCGTGAAGCCATGGGGGAGAAGGTGCTGCGGTTGCGGCGGGTAGGCGGGCTAGCGAGGAGGCGGCAAGGCAGGTGAGAAGGAGGGTCCAGAATAGGGTGTTGCTGTTGGACAGATTGTGTTTTTTGGCTCCGCTGAGGAATTTTGCGGCGGGGGTAGGGGGTAGGGCGGCGGTTAGGTGGTTGGATGCGAGGAGGATGGCTTGTGGGGGTGGTGTTGTGCCAGCTGGCGTGTGGATGCGAGCAAGTGCGGAATCGAGTTCGAGGCGGATGGAGTGAATGATTTGGGCTTGTCCGTCGCGGTAGACCTTTGCATACTTTTGTTTCTCGTTGGTGGGCGTTTGGTCAAGGGTGAGGGGGAGGCTGCCGCATCTCTGTGTGAGGGCTTGATGTAGCAAGGTTAAAACTTGTACTGTAACTCTGGGCCGGGGCCTCTGTATGTTGATATCCCCCACGTCAAGGTCAAGAGATAGCAAGGTTTGAACAAAGAAGAAATGAACGATGTAAGGTGGTATACCCCTAAAGAAAGGCACACAGTTCTCATAACGACCAAATGGATGACCTTTGGCCCGCAGAAAGTGCTGCTCTGTGTTTGGATCTGTTTTTAAAAAGTCTGTACTCATGCCAAATGGTACATTTTCAGGACGAAACAGTCCTGCCTCCTGTGCATACTGCTGTAACATAGGTGGAAAGGCAAGCTTCAACGGGAACTGCTCTATAGGGTTATTTACAAGACAGAAGCCATATCCGAGCATCAACTCATCATTCTGTTTGGGTGCATAGTTGTTAAATAGTTCTTGTCCAGGCACAAACGTCTCGCCATCGAGCAACTTCAGGGAGAAGGAAGTGCGAGGCTGAAAGTCCCACTCAACCTTGGCAGACACAGAATGATTAAGAATGTCGACAACTGGGAACAGGATGGGCACTGTATCCTGATCAGGTAGGATGTGTGTAGAGATGAAAGCACGCGAGGTGAAAATGGTAGCCGCCCAAAGCAGAGATTCGCTGCTCAAGGTTAGCGAGATGACTATAAAGCAGCAAAACTAGGCCGGTGAAACAAAGCCGGCGACAGAGTAAGTCCCAATATTGAAGGTTTTCTAAGACAAGGCATTTTGTGCTACCACTGGATGCTGACCAGGCATGAGCACACGAGACTAAGGATGCATGACAACCACTGCCATTATGTGTGCTATTGGCTTGTTGTGACATAGTGTCTGACACTTACAATTCAATTTTGTCAGCCAGCATAAGGGTAGCCTTTTCCATGACGCTCACTGCATTTTCCCATTGCCGCTGGTAGTCTGATTTTCTTTCTCTTACAGCAGGTGCCAAGCTAGTGCCCGCCAGGAAGGTCATGTCTTCTTCATTGAACCACAAAGGTGTACTCATGCTCTCAGCTTTCGGTAAGCAAGCAATGTAAGCATGCCATGGCGAATCTTTTCCTTTGTTTCGCTGCTCAATCAACAAAAGATAGGTTAGTATGTGATCAGGTATTCTGCCTTGGTATTGCCGCAACGGGCTGTCAATGTGAAGCACTTCTTTTTGACTAGGATCTAGATTCAGGCAGGAAAGGGTAAGCTTGAGCGGACAAGTTACAACGATTAGTGAGGTCAGAGGGCCGAGGGCTTGCATACGAAAGCCACGTGACTCGTTATAGGCGATCTGAACATGGTCACTGAGGTAGCCCCCGTGGCGGACAAACCACCGCACTAGCTGTTCTGCCAACGGATGTGAGACGAATGCGCCGACCGACGTGCGAGAGTTATCAGTTGTATAGTCTCCGTGAATTGGTTCAAGAGGTGCTGACGACATTGTGGCTTGAGAGCTACAGGCAACCTCGGATGCGCGCGGGTTCGAGTCAAGTTTGTTCGTCCGCTATCATGTGCGGACCGAAAGTTGCCCTATGAAAAAGTGGGTTGTTGCTCCGAGTTCGTGGTGTGGAAAGACGAACTGTGATAAAAATGTTTAGCTGGTGACCAGGAGTCGGCCTCGGCGAGTCGGTTTAGAAGCGGCAGAAGACGGAGATTGACGAAACCGGTGGACAATGACATGAGTGTTGGCTCTAGATGGGACGAAAAGACACGAGACAGTGAAGTGACGCGGGGAGTGCAGAAAAGTCGCGGGACCCGCTTTAGTGTGATGATGAGGGAGCTCAGCATTATCGATAACCTTCCCCTCAGTGGCTGCACAACTCACGGCGCACAACCAAGCATAGCAAATCTGATTGTTTGAGAAAGGCATCTTGTTTGTATAATGTAATCCCAGGCAGAAGCCCAGGCAGAAACAAGGGATGCCCGCGAGTAGTATATGCTTCCATGAAGAATGATTAGTAGCTAACTGCGGTCAGCTCATAGCCAAGCGGACGGCGTCGGTCGCCGAGCATGTGGACTGGACCCCGAGCGAAGCCGCCAGCAATGGAAGAGGCTTCGGAAGCGAAGGGCTAGCGACAAGGGGCAGGAATGCCACAAGACGGCCAATCACGCGGCAGTCGTGTCTCAGTTTCAAGCTCGCGATGGGCTCAAGCGACCAGGCGGAACCGGGACGATGTAGGTGCCGAGCGCAATGTGCAGGGCAAAAACGGAGAATAGATGAACAGCCGCTGCCGCACGAGGCGGGGGCGAGAACGAGGCGACGCGGTGGCAAGCACACGATTTCTGCGCTACTGGTGTAGCTAGCTGCCTGCAAGCCATCTCCTTTGGAGGCCTGGAGTAGATGCAGCGCACAAAGAGTCGGAGAGTCGCTTGAGCAGCCGAGCAGACCAGCTATTGGACGAGACTGGCCTTGGACCCCTGTGGACAGGGTCAGCTCGTTGGCCGTGGCTTGTAAGTCAGCCCTGGCGTCTATGTCATCCTAACTGTTTTACGACATACGGTCGAACCAAACCTCAGCGCACAGCCCATGTTATCTCGCTATGAAAAGGATCATGGCAGCCTGTCTGACTTGTCTCCCAGCATGTCAAGCGTGGAGAGGCAGCAGTCGTTGTTGCTGGAACGATGCTGGACATGCTCCTGCCAGCCAACACCGCCCGTAAACACGGCCACGGCAACAACGGCAACAACGGCAACGACGGCAACGACGGCAGCGACGACCCGCAGCCAGACGCAGTTTCTGCGTCGACGCCCACCCACCATGGCTCTTTCCTGGTGCAGATGCCGCTGTCCATCATCGGCTCGGTCCTGCGTCGCCAGACCCCCTCGCCTTCGCCCTCGCTGGCCACCAAGCCTGCCCCCCATGGCCATCCCGACCACCCCGCGACGGCGAGCCCTCCTCGCCCGGCATCGTCAGGAAGCAGTGCCACGCTCGACTCGCAGCCCAAGAAGCGCGCCCCTCGCTCCAAGACGTCGTACATCTGCGCGCGCCCCCCGCGCCCCGCCGACACGTGCTCCAAGCTCTACCTGCGCCCCAAGGTTCTGCTGCAATTGCACCAGGTCATTCCTTCCCAGCGCCCCAAGCCCCTCTATGAGGTTGTCCCCTTTTCGCTCCTTCCTCCTCGCTCCACCCGCCAGCTCGCCAGGACCTTCCACTGCAGGGACAAGCTCGGCAGCAGCGACCTGCTCGTAGTCGAGGCCGAGGCATACGAGAGGAAGGAGGACGACTCCCATTCCGACGATGATCGCTGGGGCTCCAGGGAGGTGGTTGGCGTCATATGCCCCGCAAAGAACGACAAGGACGCTACCATCATCTACATGGACGCGGGACGAAGCCAATGGGAAGTCGCCGACATGCCCAACGGCGGCTTCGAGTTCACGTCTATCGACTACCATGGCCTGGCGCTCAAGGCTCGCTGGGTACTGAGGCCTGCCATGTCCCGTCGGACCTCGGGCATGTCCCTGCCCTCACCAGTCTCGCCAACCTTCCCAACACCAAACGAAGACGGCAAGTACACTTTTAGTACCATACGCGCCAACTCACGGCGGCATCCAGTCATTGCAACCATGAACCGCAGTCGGATAAACATCATGGACTCGTACACAATGCCATCAATTACATCTCCGCCCACCCCTGCTTCGCTGTCCAACGTCCAAACGCCTACTCTCACACCCATCAGTATCGACGAAGACTCCTTTTTCCCGGGCGACCGCATGCCAATCACCACCGAAGATACACTGCGACGGTTTATATTGGTTTCTGGCGTTTGGGTAGCCTCGAAAGGCTATGGCGTTTCGGCTACTTCTGGCCAGCCTGCTACTCCTTCCCTAGACACGTCTGCCACCTTCCGTCCATCCAACATCCGTACCCTATCCATGTCATTGCTTGATTCTCCTCGATCCATTTCCCCTTCTTCTGCCGCCGAAGAGAACCATCGTGCTTTTCCTAGGCTGCGTAGATCTAGTCGAGGCAGGCTCCCTCGTAGTACGAGTTTCACGGCGCCCTCAGCAGCACATCTTCCGACAAAGACAACCCAGACTGTCTCACCTGTCCAGAAGACACGGTCGCGTCGTGCCAATTCGACTGGCAACACAAACATACACAACATGACCGGGAGTATGAGAAGGCGATATGGGCTTGCGTTTGAGAATGAGGCTCTGCCCGAAAGCGAAGAAGAGCGACAAACCAAGCGCAGTGCAGAAATACTTCGCATCAAAGAACTAGCGCTTTCTCCGACTGTCGAACGATTTTCCTCTGAAACGCATACACATGAATCACCACGTCCCATTATCCCATTACCCATCGTGACTCGTCCCTCAACTGATGCGCCGCCACCGAACCCATCCCCGCCCCCTTCTTCGCCTTCTAGTCCAAATCCAGAACGAGCGAGAAAAACCCAATCAGCCTACAATCCTATCACCACGGCTGGCATGTGGGATTCTGGTGTCACTGAGCATCCTGGTCTCAAAGCTCGTCCAACCAGCATGTTCGTCATAAACGAGAAAAAAAAGAAACAAGAAAGGAAGCGCGAGAGAAGCAAAAGCAAAGAGGGTAAGAAGTATGAGAAGGAAAAACCCAGAGATGAGAAGGACCATTTGTCGGTCAAGAAACATGGTGAATGGCATAAGATTAAATCGAATTTAAAAAACTTATTTAGGAGGGAGAAAGCCTGAATATTGATCATCACTTCATAGGATGGAATAGGCTGGCTTTTTCATTGTGTGTTTATTTCCTCTGCTTGCATCGCATACCTTCACACAAGGTCTTCGTTTGGTGTCTAGGAGACACTTTGGCAATATGCTACCAACAAGCTGGCCCTCCAGCCCCATCGATCTTTTCATTGGTTTCTTTCCCCTGTATATATTTCTCTTTGGTAAAAACCTTGTTTATGCCGCAAAGTCGATACCCACGATTCAATACCACTCTTCCTACTCATACTCAATAACTCAGCTCACCGTCACCACCCTGCATCCCTCCACCCACGTGCACAAAACCATCAACAAACTCTCGACCCAACACCGAACCCAGCGCACCCATCCATCATACCAGACTTTCCCTCTCCGGACCACCCGGCCCGTCTACATCCTACCAGCCCAGCAAGACTTCACGTATGGCCTCGGCCGAAAACTTGCGCAGGCCGTTCTTCGGCGCAACCCGTTTCGACAAAATACAATCATCCATCCTCTCAAGCATCACTAGCTAGTTGCGTACAAGTTTGCGACTTTTCGCAAAAGAGGAGCAGCACCATGCTTGCAATGCCTTCGTGCGAAGCTAACATTGTGCATTTCGCCGATGTATTCATATTAGACATGTTTTGCGCATAATGTGCTAGCACACTAGACAGCGCGCGGGCTAGGGCAGGTCGTGGTGAGGACTAGTCTGCAATGCATTGCGCGCTTGTCTTCATTGATCAAGGGAAGCGCGACATTTCATTCATTAGGAAAGGTATTCGTGCTGGGCTGTCTTAGCGATTCTATCACTAATTTTACAAGGCCATGTTCATGCGTAAAAAGTCACCATGGTGCCAAAACCCCCCCCCCCCTAAGGTCGGGTTATGAGGTCAGGCTTGCATCTGTGGATCCGTAGTGCTTCATACTTTTGCCCTCATTGTTCCAGCTACCCCCGATGGTAGAGGTGCCGTTGTGGGGCGGGAGCGCAAAGGCAGAGTAGCAGGTCGCGGCGGTAGAGGCGGATCTTCTTCTTCTTCTTCTTCTTCTTCTTCTTCACTAGTTGCACGCTCTTCTATCGCTTCCATTACAGGCATCGTAATGGCCTGTGTTCGACTAGGTGAAACAGTCATGGAGCCACGCGCAGGAAGCAGTGGTAGCACATCCTGTTCTGTTGACGGCGTCGGATCCATATTGGCTAGTGGTGCCGACTGGAGAGACTCAGTACTTGCTGCCAGAGTACTGATGTCCTTTTCAGGCAGCGGCGTGTCTTCAACACGACTACTTCGGTGCTCGGGCTGTATGGACATAATGGTGCCTGAGTATTTTTCTTCTTCGTCGAGAGGGCGCGTTGTATACTGCTTCCCACATCTATAGCGTTTCGTGAGAACCAAGACTAGTAGCATGCTGTAACGTGGATCAGTATAAGGTGTCTCATGGAGCTCGATGAGGGCGCGTAGATAAGATGTGGTAGACCGTATCTGATCTGAGTCAAGTATCTTACATGATAGAAATACCAACAATTATAGCTCCAGCAATCGTCGACTCATTTTGGTTTAATAGTTTAAGGTACCTCTTGGCTCCCTTTCGTCGAAAATAGAATGGCGGTCTGCGCGAAGAAGCACCAGACATTGATGAAATACTTGACAGAAGAGCGGTATCCGCGGTGAAGACTACAGTAAGTTGGGCAGAAGAGCTTGCAGTGCTAGTCTTCGGTTTCAACGTCGATGGAGGGCTCTGTGAGGTGTGGCTCGTCGAGCCTTTAGGTCCTGGGGACCAGACCCCATTGACAACATGACCATCGCCGTCATTGATAGCATTTTTCTCTTCTTGCGTGCAGGTATGCCAGGCGTCCCTCAGCCAACAAATTCGCTTCGGCTCACCAGGGATTTTATTCGAATGTGATGATGAGTCGCGGATGCCTTTCGTACCAAAGTTAGAAGAGTTGACGTTCTGGCCAGTACTGATATCATCGCCCTGAATAATGCGACTGAAAACAGTAAAAGCTGTCTCGGGCTGGTGTCGTGGCACAAAGTGACCGGCGTCAAATATCCAGGAAAAAGACAAGTTGCCAAATTGCCGAACGTGACCTCCAACGTATGATTCATTTACGACGATGTCGGCATAGCCAGCATCTGGAAAGACTGAGCTGTAAGTGGGAACAAGACGGGCGAGTTCAAGTAAGGCATTCTGACCGTCATACCAATTCCAGAAGATATCGACATCCCCATATATGAAAGCTACGCGGACCCCGCGATTGAATAGTTTTGCGAGGGACTGGAGTTGAGTTCCACGAACAGCGTCTCCAACTTGTCTTCTATCAGCAAGACATCACTTGAGGCGAGGTGACTACTCACTTCCCAGCAAGGATTTGGCCACTGCCCAACCAGGCTGTGTGTAGTTGACCTGGGCGCCAATGGAGTGCATGATGTTGGCAATATTTAAGTATTCCTGGTAGCGGGAGCTTAGACCAATCTTCAATGGAACACAAATATTATAAAAGCTCCTATCAACTTGTTGGTCAAGGAACAGAATGGATGTTTGACAAGCAGCTTGAGCACGCGCGCAAACATCGTTTGTAAGTTGGCTGGATCTGGAATCTTCAGGATCGAGGTATTGGGTCAAGTTGTGGCATTGAGAAGCCAACCCTCGGCAACTTGTGTCAGATTGCAACTCGGATATGGCGTTCTGATAAGTCAGTCGATTTGTCATGGTTAAACCGTAGGTGTTGCTGCGTGTAAAATTGGCATACGATATCACTCCGACCAGCCAGTCTATGACACCATTGACGATGCCAAGAGAGTCAAGATTGATCTCTAACGTGCTATTGGAAAGTTCTCCAAATCGGCGGCGATCATTCTGGTCTATGAAGTATTCGGCAAAGGTAGGACCGTACATGCCACCGTAGCTTTCAGTGGATAGGTTCACTCCGGTAGATTTGATGGTAGTTTGATTGGGACGCGTACCGGGGCCGTATTGTGGAAATACAGAGAAGAAGCTTTGGAGGAAGTGCCAACAAGCCCTTGCAGCAATTGCGCTCGAGCCTTGTGTATTGTGACTTCGACCTAATGAGAATGTACCGTTGATGGCGCGCCATAGAGGGATACGCAGTTCGAGGGGATGGGGTTCCTCACGATTCTCCAGCGCAAATGGGTCGTTATTGCTGAGATCAATAGATGCATTGATGCGCTCATCATACGAGAAACCAGTTTGAGTTGGTTGATCGATGAATAGCAAGTCTGAGTTGCGGTCCCATCCCCGGAGCCGTGGTTCCGTACCGTAGCTACCGTTGGCAAACAGTACAATCTCGCAAGGGCCTAGTTCCTCGAAGAGCCCGACCATGCTAGAATATCCTAGGCCTCCATTAAGCCATATTGTTAGGGGCGCTGTCTCGGGGCTAGTGCGTGACTCAAAAAACCAGAAGAAGGTGTTGATGGAGTAGTTCTGCTGGTAGGGTGCAAGGGTGAATGGTGGAAGATTGACGTAGCCAGAGTACTGCTTTTGTGTGTCGAAGGCAGTAGCACATGTTCTGGGTAAAGGCTGCTTATAGGGAATGGTGATATTGGGATTGATGAGCGACGTGAGTATAGTATCATAGGTGACTAGTAGCGGATACTGTTGGGCACCGAGGCGAACAGTGAAGACGATGGACGCTAGAATGACGGGCGGTAGTTGGACCTGTCAATGGGAGTTAGCAATTGTGAGAGCGCTGCAAAGCGGTACCAACCATGCTGAATGAGCTGTATGGCAGAGGCACTGGCGCAAACAAGAATAGGGCGTGCCGTAGTGAAACCTTGATAACGTTGGGGCGACCAAAATCCGGGGCATTAGTTGACGCGTGAGAAGAAAGAGAAAAACAAGCAGTTTGAAAAGGGGGGGTTTGTGCCGGGTATATATCCAGACAGAAGAAAGACCAATCGTGTTGTTGGGCAATGGTATAGTGAAAGTAGGAAGGGGCGGTGATGTTCCTGAGCTCTCACTGTCTGCGACATGGTCAGCCATTGCCGATATATGGTTCAGAATCACATCTTACAAGACATTGCACATTAGATTTATAAGTCGCCACCTTCGACGACATTCTCCAAGCCCCCTCTCACGCTTTCGACCAACTGTCTTCTTCCCCAGTCTACTCCATCTTTTCCAACACCCATGATATCGCTCCTCCCACCGCCTCCCTCACCCCTATCCGGCCAGTAGTGACTAAATAACGGCGGACTACTAGTCAGGCAAAGCGGCCTATCCCCCATATGTGCTGTCTGTCCATCACACCACTCGCTGAGTGCGAAATCGTATCCTCGGTCGAAATTACGAATACCATGCTCATACATGATCTTGCGAGCGCCTAGCTGTGTGACAGCGTAGGCGAGAGTGCAAAGAGTGCTCTCTGAACGATGATAAACGCGTGTATACGGTGGGTAGAGTGCATCAGTTGTGGAGGGTGGGGTTGTTGGGGACGTTCGATTGCGTGGAGCAGGCACGGTTGC
Organism: Ophiosphaerella korrae; assembly: GCA_028456385.1. Classification (NCBI taxonomy): domain Eukaryota; kingdom Fungi; phylum Ascomycota; class Dothideomycetes; order Pleosporales; family Phaeosphaeriaceae; genus Ophiosphaerella; species Ophiosphaerella korrae. The sequence continues at coordinate 137,556 of JALNQF010000051.1, read as the reverse complement.
GTCGTTCAAAAGCATCAATCGATTTGCAGGAGCGGAAAACGTTCTTGACGACTGGTGGGGTGGAAGATAAGTGCCGCAGTGACCCAGCCAGAGGACATCCCAGGCATCGCCGTAAGGTTGAGAAGACTGTGCAGAAGAGAAATAGGATTCTGCCAATTCTAGAGTATCCGAGCTTGATATTTGGTTTTTCGGGTATTCGGTCGTTTGGCCTCGATATTGAGCTTTAAGCTCAGCATTGGCGACCATCGCTGGAAGTTTTTGACTTGCGAGTCCGAACGCAGCTAATTGTGAGTGAATTTGAGGACTCCAATCTACATCATCTTCGAAAATTAGTGCAGTGCTCAGATTCCTTTCAATTACCCTGGGAAATGTCAACAACCCACGTTATTACGTCGAGGGCTAAGTTCAATATGCTCACGTTCGTATTGCGTCCATCTAGCAAGTCAGCAATAGTAACAGGCTTAAGTTCAATACTAACATGTGCTCTCCAACTTCCCCGATTCCCACTTGCCATTGACTTATGATCGCCTTGCGGGTACGCTCTTTCATCAATAGTGGATGAGTTGACACCGTCGATCCACTCGAGCGAGATGCCAGTATGTACCGCCGCGAGTGTGAGAGAGTCTTTGCGGTCGGTACGCCATGGTGCATTGATGACGAAAATTGACTCGAACTATGGCAACTAATAAGTTATTCTTGTGATTAATCAAGGTAGGATGGCTGTACCCCTAACGTGGAGTTACCAGTGCCATGTCTGTTTCTCCAAGCTTTCTTGTTGACAAGCCCTCTATTGTACCTCGACTTCAAAAATAAGAGTAGAATGAATAGACCAAAGGTCGCCAGGTAGCATAGACGACCATGGCTACGAATTGTCATACCGCTCTCTATAAGCCATCCGCGACTCGCAAAAGATTTTCGATATCAGCGCGTAGCAAGCTTCAAGAATACATATACTTCTCAATACAAAGGAGTAGTTTTGTTAATATTATAAGATTGAAGTGCCTTTGTGTACTAGGCAGCTGCTGAATCCGAAACCTTGGAAAGCCGACCCTTGCGCACGGCAGATCCGTGTAATATATAGCATGCCTAATCCGGCTAAATGAAAAGTCCATAGGATCAAGGAAACGCCATGTTCGCAGAAATTGCCCAGACGTATTACGTAGATCTACAGTTGTTTACTCTAAACGAGGGTAAGAAGAAACTATCCGAGATCCGGATTGACAGTGCTTCCAAAGTTCACATTGAGTGAGTAAACCCTGAGCACTTACAACTTGACTTGTATGTCCTGTCATTCATCAGAGTAGATTGGCTGGGTTATGAACGGTTATAGTCAGGCGTTGAGTGCCTGATCTGCTAAATGCATGCGCCTACTCCAGCCCCCGTAAATCCAACCCACAGCATCAGCCATATCGTTATGATATGGTTGCCAATCTGCCACGACGTCAGTAAAACCCCTTTCTCCTGATATCCTTGTGGCTTGACACGTACCTTCTGGGGTGAAGTCACCTTCCTTCCCTTTCAGTGTTTCCCAACTTCTCTTGTCACTCAGCCCAAGCTGCACAGCCCTGGCTCTTTTACCTTGACGCGCGATGATTCTGACCTCACCCTTTAGGTTTTGGTCTGGCGCAGCGGCATGCCGATTCTCGATGACTTCGTGTCCCGGAGTTGCGGTCCAAAGTTGCATAACACGCCCATCTTCGGTTCTTCGATCCCCGGTTGCTCTATCCTGCTTTTCGGGAACAATCCACATTTGGACCTCTGCACCAGATTCCGCGCCATCTCTTTCTTCGAGCAGTGAATTCCATCTCTCGGGTTGTGCAAGCCGTTTGCAGCGATGATCATAGCCAGACGCGAGGAAATCTGTACACGGCGTGATGTAGGTAAGCTCTCTCCACGAATCGCTTTTTAGAAGCGCTTCGATGTCCAGATATGTTGTTACATCTCGCCATCCCTCGCCCATGCCAAAACCGTGCCAACAGTCCTCTACGACTAAGGTGCCCAAACACAACCCAGGTAGAAGAGTGAATGCATTGGCTGCATAGAATATTGGGTAATAATCCGACCGTCCAGATGCATACAAGGGAATTGGAAAAGCACGAACGCGGACATGTCGCACCCGTGTGATGATACTTTGGTCAACAGAAAGTAACGTCTCTAAGAGGTTTTCTGTGCCTCGAAAATGCAAAGTACAATTCAAAGGAAGATGCTGCCAGGCTTCAGCATAAATTTGGCGGCACGAGAGCAGAAGCGCAATCCGATTTGACGGTATTTCGTTAGAGTTGACATTCTTGAAGCCATGCTGGATGGTATAGTTGCTGAAAAGGAAGCCGTATATTAGTTCACGGAGCTCTACCGGAAGCAGTAGAAGTTTAGACCTATCTATCGTGGGTTTTGGAATGTTGTCGCGCCAGCTATTGATTTCGCGTGGAGGAAGCATTTCGGTTCCGCAACCACGAGAAAACCGGCAGTGCTACTTGCTGCTGATAAAGAAGAACCACCGGTCTTCGAGTCTTGATTGCCGTGACTGCACTAAGGCACGTAAGTGGATTCGCTAGATTCACTTAGACGATAAGGCTAGAGATGCGACTACAAGACCTGGCCGAATCAAGCAAGTCACATTCGTGGAGGGTGCGGAGTTTGAAGCGGTGTGGTTTCACCGCAACGAACAGCTGTGAGATATCGGTAAGCACTACGTTGTGGCGGAATGACGTTTGCAGATCAGTCATGCCAACCGAGTGAGATAATGACCCTACACATGTCATCAATATTTCAGTGCGCACGTGTGCGCAAGCGTGCATGGTGTGAAATCTGGAGGGGTGGAAAGATCGACATATTCTGCATTGTGGCTCGCTATTACTTTGACTCGCTGTAAATAGTCATGCTTTGTTTTGGGGTATCATCAATGCGCCTTCGAACTTCATCACCCACAGCTTCTACGGCAACGACCCTCCGTGCCCTTCTCAATCAGACTTGGATCGCCCGCGAATGCGTTGTTGCTCTTCTTGCAGCTTCTTTTGCTGCCATTGCCATTCGACCAGCACTGGGAGGAATTGCCACAGGTCAAACTCAGGCCACAAACATTTGAGAAATACAATCGAAGTGTTTTCATGACATTGCCACAACATGAAGTCGCTTAAGCGCTCAACACCCGAAGTGCGGACTAGTAGGTCGAGCGGAGGGGCATCAGCTGTCATCATGTTGTCCGTTAGGGTCTGCGCGCTGATGGACTCGGGGTCCAAGTATGCAACTTCACCATTTGTCTCGTCCTTTTCTGACGAATTGATAGCTGTCGATGTCGAGGACGATGACTCATCCTCGGCATTATTTGCATCCTTTGCAGAAGGGGACATGGACGGTAACTCGTCGGCTCCGGCTTCTGTGTCCCCCTCGAGCATCTGTTTTCGAATGTGCTGAGTAATGTGTGACTCGGAGAATGCGCGTTTCGATGGCGTGGGAAGATTATGAATCGGCGTGCTGTATGTCTCGACTGTCTTCATCACCGCGGTCGTAATTTCATCGCGCGAGGTGTAGGGGAAGCAGACATTGAGGACGGCTCTGTGTGGAATTAGTCTAGGCTAACAAGGCGACTTGAGTCTCCTACCTTTTATTGTGTGCCGTCATGGCGACTGCCCTGTCAACAGCCTCTAATACGTCCGTTTTGATCAAATCACGCTGCCCTAATACTCGGACAGAGGCGCCATAGCGGTCAAGGAGGGCACCATGTTCAGCCAGTTGTTCTAGTTTGACCTTGGCCATAGCCATCAATGCATCGACTTCGTGTTTAGACCGTTTGAAGTTCTCTATGCTGAAGGCATAGATAGTTACAACTTTGACGCCTGTCTTGTAGCAAACCTCGAGTATCTGGTGGGCGAGTTAGCGAGGAGCGAGAGAAAGCATCAGGAGTATGCCATACTCGAGCCAGTGATTCGAAACCGAGATTGTGGCCTTCTACAGTCTCAATGTGGTGATTCCGAGCGAACCGTCTGTTGCCATCCATAACGAATGCGACATGCTGTGGTATTGGGCCCTGCTTAAGGGAGCCTATTAGGAGTTCGCGTAGTTGTCTTATGGTCCATGCGACCGGCGGCGATGTGGCAAACCACTTGTGTATGCGAGAATCATGAAGAGACCCCATGGTGGGAGTTGTTGGGGTTCTTGGTCTCAAACGGACAGAAAAGCTCAAAATCGTGGGTAGTGCTGCAACGGGCAGAATGCACGGCAATGTGGGGATGTGGGCAAGAGTTGACAATGCTCAGGTAGGCAATGCAGCAAGGAAAGCAGGCCTCATGATTCGGGAGCCATGGTGTATAAGAATCGCAGTCAATGGCAATGGCAAAGGTGCTACGTAAGAAGCCCAAGGCGCAGTGAGCTCTGACGCGCTCCTAGGCATCGAGGGCACGCTAATCAGGGGCCCCAGGGCTCATCAGCCTTCCGATGCTTCCATGTGCGTGGCTGGAGCGGCGTGGCTGGAGCCAAGGCCGACTGACTAAGTCCAACTGCAGCAAACCCTTGCCGATAGCCGTCTGCCTTCAACCACTGCTCGCTGACCCGAGCTCTCTCTGCCGCGTCACCGGAGCAGGCTCTTCCAACGCATGCTCACTAGTTTTCATCCATCTTCCTTGTCATGGCCGACGAGCCGCAGAAGGATGTCGCCCAACTTGCTGAGCAGGTTGCAGAGGGCTTTGCAGCGCTGAGTGGAGAGTATCAGCTTCTGTTCGATCAGCATAAGCAGCTTGAGACTAAGTTATTCTGGGCCAAACAGCAGGTAGGTCGCCACAGTTTTCTACCCTCCTGTTCTTTGTGATGAATACCTTTAGCTCTAGACCTGCAGCTGCATCGCAGCTTTGACAGAAAACAACCACAGCATACCTGATCTCAATCTCCTCTACAAATTCCATGCATCGGCTACGTTTTGACGCTCAAGCTGACATGGCAACAGTATCTCGATCTTCTGAAGCGCTTCACCCCAGATTCACTTTCGCAAGACCACCTTGCTTTTCTGCAGGACCTCGAGAGAGCTGGGGATGAACAGCCAAGAACACACCTTAACCTGGTTGAACAATTGGCACACGGTGATGACCTCGAGCGAAAAGGACGAGCAGTCGCTCTCCGGCAGGCAGAGATTGCTGCTGCTAGGCTTCGTAATCCTACGGCTGAGAATGACGTAAAAATCTGGGGCGGGCCGTTGGCGGATATTTCTACGCCATTACCGCATATACAACCAAAGTGTGATAGATCTTCGCTGGAGATGGATTTCACCACTACTGGTACTCCGAGTAGACTTGCATGTCCTTTTGCATCCACCAGTGGCCGAGGCAGTCCCTTGGCCACCCCACGTAGTTCGACTTCACGGCTAAGCTTGCGGGGCAGGCGCTCTAAACGGCCATCTTTCAACGATCCAATACGCGCTGAGATGTGTGGCAACGATCTTACGTCTGTCGAGCCCTCTGTCTCAGCTTCTGGCTCTGCAGCTGTGTGTCCAATTCGCTTTCTGGATCAGCACGACCCAGAAGAAGTTGCAAAGTACTTTGAGAAGCATAAACATGAATTGCCGCGGAGCCATGAAGTCTGTATCACCCGTTTCCAGAGTAACCAAGAAAGTATAGAGCAATTGGACCGAAAATATGGTAACTTGGTCAACATGATCCAAGGGCTGGGCCAAATGCACCAAGCGTGGCTACCAGACGAGCCAGAGGAAGCCATTGAGGAAGAAGTTGAGATGGAAATGGTACCAGACGGAAAGGCCGACGCAAAAGTGGAGAAGTGGGCCAAAGCCGTGTCTGCAAGTTTACACGAGGGGACGTCTTCGGTAGAAGAGGAACCGGCAGATCGTGGCATGGATGAAACAAGGACTGCCCAATTCGACCGTCCGATGAAAGAAGTAAGAGTTGGAGAGTCGCCGAGTAGGCCTTGGGGTATCACCATACCACCAAAATATACGGATGCCCACAGTTCATCGTCGGTGGGGTCTGCTCCGACTGCCTCACCACCTATACCTCTCAAGATGGACCGCCCAATCGGAGAGACGCCACAGAAGACCGGAAAATGTCCATTTGACCATCAAGCCATGGGCAAAACCCCCGAACAGGCCCCTACCCAATACCTATCTCAGCCTCACCCCTTTACAGAGCCCATAACGCCTCGTGCACCACCTATAGGAGGCCAATCTCTGCCATATACCCAAAGACAAGAGAGCAGAGCACCAGAAGTCCCAAAGACTATCCCTCAGATGGTTTTCAACGGCCCTGTATTCCTTGGATATCCACCAGATCAACTACTTACCCTGCTACAAAATAGCAATCTTGGGGCCGCGCTCAGATGAGTAGAGTCATGAACGCCAATTTCACATTTAGTTGGATGATTTAATCAGGTATCGTATATGTAATTTCCAGGTGGGCGCCGAAAGACTGTTTATGAGCGCTTGCTACCATTCCCTTTCTGCCCCTCATACATTTGACCACCGCGTTTCTTACCCGTTCCTCTTTCTTCATCGTTCGTTAGGTCATGGCTTTATTCATGGCTGGCCTTGGCATTTCCTTTTTGTAATGCACCAAGGAAGTAGGCACCAACTGGGCGTTATTGAAGTGAACAATCCATCCTTCTGCGGTGCTCATTTCTGCTTCAGATCTGTCATCCATGTCCTGACGCCTTTCGCGCTGTCATGCGCCGCTCGGAACACTACATGATGTCAGCCGCAATATTTGAATTGCAAGTTGCTTAATTTACATTGTCGTTCGTTCTCGTCCAAACCCCGCATGAAGTCGGCACCCTCACCTAGGGCGCCGCGTGGGTTATGGGCTTGATCAGCTATAACCGCCGCTCTAGCCTTGAAAGTCTACTGATATTAGCTAATGAGACTCTGCACGATGAAGGAATAATCTATACATCACTCAGCACTTCAACCATTTCTTCTTCCTCGAACAGCTCAAGGATCCTTGCACCTAGGTCGTAGAAGTGGGGTGCGAGAGCCCGTAGATCAACAGTCCGAGGATCAGCTTTTAGTGCATTCAAGACACGTGGAGACAATGCAGAGGGTGGATCGAGCGTCACAAGTGACGATGTATTTAGACTTTGGCTGTTGGCTGTGTTAAGCGCGCGGTCCTTGAGCGATCAATGCACGGTGGACCTACCTCAATGCAAGCATCTCTCCTAACCAAAGAGGCAGTTCGACTTTCGAGCCTTGCTTGATATCGCCACTCATGTTGCCCTCGAGGAAGCCAAGCCCAGGTACAGTAAGCTCAAAGGTACAAGGTACCTTCTGAGCGTCTGTAAGAATTGCATCGACATCGTAATAAGAGCCCATCTTCTCAATATGCAAACAAACAAAATAGCCTAAGGGTCGGAACGAATGAGCATGACGTGTGTGAAATATGAGATAGGTTGTGTGAGGGTGAATTACAGCTTCGTGGTCAATAGGTGGATAAAGGGTGAGAGCAGGCAAGAGTCGAGGCGTCATTTGGAGGAAATGGTCTGCTTACCGTGTTGGCGCCTCTGAAGTGCGCGTCTGTGAGTGCCTAGAGTTGGTGTTCGCGATTATATAGCGTGTTGCCGCAACAATGCGACAGATTCTCACCTTGCTTTGTTCACGCCACGTTTACCCGTAGTTGCCTAAGCGAAACACACAAACCTATTACTGTTGCTTCCCCGTAGCTTTACCGACCTGAGGGAGTTGTTGTTGCGGCTCGTCTCGCGTATCGGTCTACCGAGTCGCTGCTGCGAATCAACACACCGCCTTCTCCCTGCCCATAGCTCCCCTACTGGACATCATTGACGGCAGGCGAGGAACAGGGTGCCGACAACGCAAGGGGACTGTCCCTCCACAACATCCGAGCACACACTATCTGATAGCCATACGGCTACTGAGTCAACTGGGTACTCAACTTGACATCTGTATAGTGAGTCATGCACTATGGAGCTCTACATTCGATCGCGTGCCGTGGGATTCTATCCTTTACAATCCACTATCTAACTCAGCCTTGTAGTAGCGCCCAAGTCATTCCACGGATTACCAACACATTCTACCGCAGATAACAATACTACACAACCTCCGAGTGTGTATAGTTTGCTGTTCTTGCATGGTCCTTCACCTTGAACGTCCCTTTACTGCGCCTTAGGCTCGCCCTGCACCCACCACCCCGCTGCGCTCCCTCGGCACCATGGCTGGCGGCGACCGAATATCACAGCTCATGGGCGCACTCGATGCAGCATCGGGCCCTGATACGTCTCGAGCGACGTCGCCGGGTGGCGACTGGCGGCAAGCTAACGGTGGTGTCCATGGTGGAGACGATGACAGAAGTCGCCCACGCACATTCCCGTATTTCAAGTATCTGCCATACCAGACAGAGGATTACAGTGAGCGCGAAGAAAGCCTTGATACATGTTTGAAACATCTATACATTGCTGTATCCGCTGGGGACTTTGCGCCGGGCGCAGTCCATTGGACAAGGGAGATCCGGGGCTGGTTGTCTCTCAAGTTTGACCTGCCCCGCAGCACGAGAGTGAAGCTTGTAAACCTCTACTATGAGCTGGCATTGGCGCCTGGGCTAGACTATTTGGTCGCAGAACGCTTTGCCAGCATGTTCATGGTGCTGACCAAGTGAGTAGCAGTTGCCTCAAACCATGGTTAGGATCTTGGGCTGACACATTGACAAGGCGTAAACACTACCTCCGTTTTGGAAAAGACTTGGTCCTTGACTGGAGGCCGCTTTTCCGAGAATTGAAACTCTTCGTCCTCCCTTCCGAGTCTGGAGGCGCCCATCCACCAAATGTCAAGCGCAACATTCGGACACTAACTAAGATGTGTACTTTTGCACAGCTATATTTTGACCCCAAAGATATACCCGCCATGTTCGAGGAGATTTTGCCCTTCTTCAGCACCTCATTTAGTGAGGGCGCCTTTGTCGTTGTGGGCCTGTTGAATCTAATGCTTCCCACCCACTCCGCGCCTGAAGACATGCCTCAGCTGCTGCCACAGGAGTATCTTCCAACTTTCTTCCATCTTTGGTCTCTCGTCAATCGATCAAGGCTGTTTGACACGCATTATATTGACACGCTGTCAAGGCTGGCCAGGGACAATCTGACTGCCGTCCACGTTCCCTTCTCACAATATGGTGTCTACACGGGTGAACAGTGTTCGCTGATATTCACTGCAATTCTGAGGCTTCTCGAAATTCCTGTTGGACAAGCAACATCGCCATATAGTGGTGCCGTTGATCTAGGCGCTGGCCTAGCTGTGATGCTCGAGCGAGATCCTCGCAAGCACCCACCTGGACACCATATTGCTCGGATTATTGCCATGTCACTTTCGCCGGCGTGTATCGAACATTCGGACTCTGTCTTAAGCAAGCTAGAAGGACTTATTCAGGCAGTTGAGACTTTCTTCCATCCTTCCAATTCCGGGAGCTGGACAAGACCTTTAGCGCAGTTTGTGTATTACCTCGCGGACTTCTTCGTCTTGCGCTGGAACCGGGAGCATAGTGGTGAAATGGATGTGCCTGAAGATCGAAAGCTGAACGAAGCTGTCAGGCGGCGTTTCGTATTTTGCTTACGTGAGGTCACTTTCATGGGCATCTTCTCCAAGAGCGACAAAGCTATGCAATATGCTTTATCCACACTCCAAAGTTTGGCCTACCTAGAGCCCAGCTTGATTCTACCAGGTGCTTTGCAAAAGATCTACCCCGCGATGCAGGGGCTTGTCGAGGTACATCGAACGATTTCCTCAATCCGGGCGTTGCACATGCTATCCAAGATCATGGCGAAAACGAAAGGGTTTCGATGCCATGTCACAACGGTACTCGGGCTTGCGCTGCCTGGTATTGATGCCAATGACTTGGAAAAGACGTTGCACACGTTACAGTATGTTCAAGGCGTGTGTTACCTCGTGCCTTTCCATGATCTTACCAAGGCCAAAAAGGCGGCGGTTGAAGGAGCTAGCAATGACGGAACCTCGTCGCCAATAGAAGACGCTGGTGGTGATACAGGGCTTGCTGTACAATGGATCACGCAACAAGTCGAACGATTAGAAAATGGCCGTGGCAATATCGAGATTGACTACGATAAGGAACTCAGTGATGAAGATGAAGCAATAATTCTACGATCCTCCACCACAGGCCTGAACGAGTTCCTTATCTCGTTTTTGGGTCGTGTGTTCACACTTTTGGAGAACTTGCCAGATGCGTCTAGGGTTCGCAGCGGATCTCCAGAAGAGTACGTCGTGAATCACCTTCCTGCTGCGTTTACGCCACTGCTTGCGGCGCTTTCGCCTGAGCTGTACGATGTTGCATTAGACAAGATTGCCAACTTCATCTCAAATCATGTCATCCATCAGGCTCGAGATGCTATAGCATTCATTTGCAATAGTCTAGTCAAGATTAATCCTGAGAAGGCTTTGAAGCGTTTACTGCCTCATCTCTTTGCTGGCATTCGCACAGAGATTGAGGATATCGGTGCTGGCTCAACACGAACCACAGGCGCCGAAGTTCTTCCTCGCGACAGGGCCCTCGTTTGGAACCTTGCTATTCTTAGTATGTGTGTTGTACATGTCGGCGATGCAGTCCTGGAATGGAAGGATGAACTCTTCGAGATTGCAGAGTACATGCAACAGCGGTGTCGAGGCACCCCTACCGTGCATGTGTCAAACTTCATCCACCATTTGCTACTCAACCTCACATGTACCTACACAATCGACTATTCTATTTATGAAGTCGAAGAGCTGGAAAAGGGTCTATCTACCAAGTCATGGGGCAGGCAGGCGGATGTGGAGAAGCTTGACATCAAGTGGCACAGCCCAAGCTCAGATGAGATCGACTTTGCGGTCAAACTCTTTGAGACCCATGCCAAGAACTCGATGAATGCACTTGTTGCACTCACCTCATCAGAATCACCCATCAAACGGGAGGGCACTGGAAAGGATTGGTCAGATGAGGTGTCTAGAAACCTTGTTCTCTTGAGGCTGATTATCTCCGGCATCTCTGTGCTGTTCGATGTCCGTCACGACCAAGTTGAGGGCAGCGCTGCTGATGATAACGATTCAGACTCTGATACTATGGACACTGAAGGTATTGACGATGATGCTGGTCTGGGAGAAGCTGAAGATGAAGAAGTCAAGCCTACATTCCAGTATGAGTCTGGTTATCCTCTGCGACGTGGTGATCAGAACTACACGTTGATTCACAGCCTCCGTCACAGTGTTGGTGAGATCCTGCATACGGTACATCAGTTCCTTATCGAGAAGCAACCAGATGATGTACCATGTTTTAACTCTTTGTACAACGCTTACCGTTCATGGTTCATCGACGTTGGTATCGAGCGCTCTGCACATGTCCTCGACAGAATCGCCAGACTTCTCGATAACGACGAGCGGCCTTTCAGGTTCAGTGGACTGAGGAAGCAATATCCTCGACCTCTTCTCGTCCGGCGTGCAAATGTTTATCATTTGCAACGTTTGCGCCACAATGCCAACCCACGACCGAAGACCGACCTAGATAAATTGTTGCTGTTGGATCTAGCCGAGTCAAGTATCTCGTTGTATACTGAAATCCGGCGCACCGCTCAGACCGCGAATGAGTCCGCAGTCAAGTGTATACTGGGTGCCCGACCACTAGTCATCCCACCGTTACTAGACGCCTTCGTCAAAGCTGTTGATGAGAGTGATTATCCTCGTATCAAGGGTGCTATGTTTGCACTTCTCTTTGGTAGCCTAGCCAAGACTATTAGTCGAGACTGGCGATTCACGCCACGGCTGATCAAAGCATTTATCGAGGTCACTGGCGCCGACAAGCCTTCCGTACAGAAGCTTGCCACCAATGCCACATTCCAAGTGATGGATATGGGCAAGGCTATGGAGCGCATGGTCATCCTTGACAAAGAGGTTGTTCAGTCAATCGCATATGCCATTCATTCAAGTGATGATGCGGTCGTCCAGCAAAAAGTTGTAAAGCGACGAAACTACATCAAAGAAAAGCGTGCTCGCATCGAAGGGAAGAAGGCCGAGTTGTCGAAGGAGCTGGTCAACATTGCCAGCACTGCGCACTGGAAGAAGGTCAGTCGCACCGCAGCAATCATTGTCAATCTTGGCATGCGTTATGATACGATTGCTTCGGGAGAGATGATCGATCTCGTCACCAAAGGCTCCATTGATCAGCATCCGAGCCTGCGAGGGTTGTATGCAGGAGCTTTGATCGGAGTGTTCTCGGTCGTGTCGACACGCGCAATTACAGGCCATAGTTACGAGAAATATTTGCTCGGCGAAGAGGATCTACCAGACAAGATCACTGTACCGACCAAACGCGATAATCCAAGCTGGACCGAGGAGTACCTATCATCATTTGCGCAACCTGAGGCTAAATATTACGTTGACTTTGACTACCCCGGCTGGTTGGTTTGGAACAAGACAATGCCAGCCTTCCTACCCAATGCGCCGCAAATGTCCTTTGATGATGTTGAAAATGGCGTTCGAAACAAAATTGCCCAACATCTTACGCGTTCTTGGTTCTCGAATTACTTCGCTTTTATGAAACAAGAGCCGCGTGATACCAGCGCCGATCGCTTCCGCATGTCAAGCGCTATGTTGCTGACGCATTCATTTGACCTCGTCTTTGCTGGTCTGACGGAGGCTACTTTCGAGGACATCAAGGATCTCACTCAATCCGTCTACGGCGATGGGAGCGATAAGCATCAACACCGTGCGACTGCCGAGATCATGGCGGCACTGATATCTTGTGCGCCTGATCTCAAGGCTGACCAGCGACAAGAAGTATGGGAGTACGTCTTCCCTATTGTACGAGGTATTTTCAAAGACGGACTGACTCCTGAGAACTCGGGTTACTGGACGACATTCCTTCACGTCGTCTTGCAATCCAAAGACCCCAGGCGTGGTTGGCCTATGGTCGACTGGTTGGCTAGCTTCCGCCTTGACATGGACTCGAATGCTGCATTCAAAGAAAGCTCAAAAATACACTTGCTCACGCAATGTATTAGCGACGCTGGTTGGCATTTCCGCCTTGAGAAACCAATCCTGGAAGATTTCATGCGGCATCTTGACCATCCATATAAGGGCGTCCGTGAGGCCATGGGCCAGACGATTGCGTGCATTTACCGCACACGATATCACGAATCATACAAGGATGTTCCTACTTTGATCAAGGCACAAAAGGATGCTTCGTCTATTGGCGTCCGTCCTTACGAACCAACCCCAGAGTTTACTCGAACCATCACTGATGTCTTCGACCGCCTCGAAGCTTGGCGCCACCAACGTCCAGCTGGCCAACAAACACCTTCCTCGTACACCTCTGGCGGAAAGACAGTCTTATTGTGGTTGGACTCTACGTTGTCTTCCTACGAATGCACATCCCTCATCAAGTTCTTTCCAAATGTCTTTATGGAGCAACTACTCCATATGATGGATATCAAAGAAGACCCTGAGCTTCAGTCGCTTGCCTATCATGTTTTCCGTCACCTTCCCAATATTCCTCATCGCCAAGGCGAGGATACAGATTTCATTGATGCCCTTATTCGGATTGGACGCAGTGCGACAAGCTGGCACCAGCGACTCAGAATCTTGATCAACATCCAAGTCATCTACTTCAGACGATTGTTCCTTATGAGTGAAGAGCAACAACAGAAGATGTTCGATTGTGTATCCGCTATGCTCTTAGATGTTCAACTTGAAGTTCGCATGGGCGCTGCCACCACACTATCGGGCATGATCCGTTGCTCTCCTATTGCGCTGCGAGATCGACAGGTCTCTACGCTCAAAGATCGCTTTACTAACCAACTCACCAAGAATCCGCTTCCAAAGCGTCGCATTCCAGGAACCCCAACACCAGAGCAGAGTAAGCTGGTATTGACACGCCACGCTGCTGTGCTTGGCTTGGGTGCGCTTATCCAAGCGTTCCCGTACCAAAGCCCACCACCAGGATGGTTACCGGATGTGCTGGCTACGCTCGCGCGCAAAGCGGCTGCCGACCCCGGAATTGTGGGAAAGAGTGTCAAGACGGTATTGGCAGACTTCAAGAAAACAAGGCAGGACACATGGCATGTTGATGTAAAGGTAAGCCATGTGCCTAACAACTAACTACTGGTATTATTGCTGACACGTATCTCAGGCCTTCGAACAAGAACAATTGGAGGATTTAGAGGGCGTGCTGTGGAAGAGCTACTTCGCTTAGACGACAAGTTTGGTAGCTACAAAAGAGGACAGCGTTAAGGGATAGGCCATCAGGGTGTACTATATGCCGGCGAATGGGTATACGACATGACGCATCACTTTGTTGATGATTGTATGTTAGAACTAACAGGCATTCTGCATAGGTGGCGTAGGGATAGGACCATCATTACAAAATGTGCTTACTCAGTATGTGTAGTGAAGTTGTGGAGATTGCTTGCCTCTCAGTGTTAAAGCCGCAGCTACCCCTCCCCCACCAAGGGAAGCTTCAAACTAACCTGGTCATTCCATACACCTGCATTGTAACATTTGTTTAGTTGGTAGATGAGTACTTTGCTTCTCAGAATCAATACTATTACAACCACCTCAGTTGTTCAAAATGCCATTGACAGTCCTCTCAGACGATGATGTGCGCAACTTACTACTACAACTGACAAAGCAGGACATACTCGATCTTCAGCAATCACTTGCTGACGCGCTGCACTACTATTCGACTGCGACTGAAGAAGACTCAAGCAACGGCTGCTCGTCATCCTATCAACCATTGCGTACGTCGCTCAAGCGTAGCGATGGCCAGATGACGCTTTTCATGCCTGCAAGCAGGTAAAGACACGCTTTCACTTTGAGGAGACATCCACTGACTTTAACCAGCAATGATGGCATGGGCGTCAAGATTGTCACATTAGCAGGTCCAGACGATAAGAAGTTAAAATCATCCGGAGACAGCGCATCCGTAACCTCTTCTCTCTTATCGCTCTCTGTATCACAAAAATCTTCCACAGCGACTTTTGAACCTCCACAGTCACTATCTAGCGCACAATCCACAACTCCAAAAGGTAGCCTTACACTCTTTGATACCAATGGAGATCCACGCGCATTATTAAATGCTGAAGAGATAACGGCATTCAGAACTGCACTTGCAAGCACTATGTTATTTAAGAAGCGGCAGAACGTGCATGACCTTGTGGTTTTTGGAGCAGGAAAGCAAGTAAGTAAATTGCTGCTCACACCTACCAAGAAGCTTCTAACAGAATCAGGCATACTGGCACATCAGACTGGCCTTATTACTCCGAGGCCCCGAAATCCACCATCTCAACATCATAAACCGCGACTTTGAGCGCGTCCACCAACTCATCAGCAAACTCTACCAACCCCACCAAGAAACCCATGCCTGGGACCCAACCGAAGCCCACGTCCCCCAATACAGAGATGGCGCCGATTCCGCCCTCGCACATCCAAAAATCCAGATCCTCACGCCCGACCACCGCGAATACGAGCGCCTTTTGAAATCCACAATCCGCGCCTCGTCAGTTATTTTCTTTACGACGCCGTCACTTACCCCGTTGTTTCCTGCTTCTTACCTTACGAACCCAGAAGGCAGGAAAAAGGGCCGCTACCTTGCTGCCATTGGATCGTACAAACCGCACATGGTCGAAATACACCCGGATATCATTAGACAGAACGTTCAGCCCGAGCACACACATCGGCACTTCCACAAGCATGCTGTACAGGGCGGCGCTATTGTTGTGGACAGTGTGGAAGCGTGTCTCAAGGAGGCCGGCGAGGTTATACAAGCGGGTTTGGGGCCGAATGAAGTGGTTGAAATTGGCGAGTTGGTCATGTTGAAGCGGGATGCAGAGCGGCGGCGCTTGGAATGTCGCGCACGGAAAAGCGAAGAGGGGTTGGATGATGGAGGGGTTGAGTTGGGAGAGTGCGAAAAAGCGAAGGAGAAGAGAAGGGGGAGCAAGGGGAAGGATAGTGAGGGTGAAGACAAGGCAGAGAAGAGCTTGATCGAGTGGTTGCAGGGGGGCAATGTTATTTATAAGAGTGTGGGGTTGGGTCTTATGGATGTAGTTGTTGGTATGGACTTGGTGAGATTAGCGGACGAGAAGGGGATTGGCACGAGGATTGCGAACTTTTAGCAAAAGTCCCCGCATCCACTTCCGGACATGGGGAGGGACGATGAGTCGTGCGAGTGTATTTAGCTTCGACTGATGTAAGTTACCCGCATAAAGTGGTATCATAATACTCATAACATCACTCGAGTCTGCACAGTAATGCGAATGGCGTGCGTTATCGTAATTGATTCCAGTCAATACAGTCTTTTGCGGCTGTTTTGAACCCTCCTAAACTCCTTGGTATGGTACCGCCTAGATGCAGAGATAAGAGACACGCCATGAACTTCATTATGAACCATTTGAACCCCACTAAGACCTGTTTAGATCTTGATAGCACTCTCGATCGCCTTCCTTCGCTTGTCCATGCGAGCGTTGGCCTTAGCACCCATGAGACCTCCTCCCCAGTGACGCGAGGCATCCTTGTGGTGTGACTCGAGGTAACCATCGTTGACAGCTGAGACGAGTTTGGAGAGTTCGTTCTTATCCTCAGAGCGAACCTCGGTAAGAGCGAGGACAGCGGCGGTCTTCTGATGAACGACGGTACCAAGACGGGCCTTGCCCTTGACGATGACGTAGGGAACACCCATCTTACGGCAGAGGGCAGGGAGGTAGACGACAAGCTCGATGGGGTCGACATCGTTGGCAATCAAGACAAGAGCAGCCTTCTTGTTCTCGACGAGGCCGACGACGTGGTTCAGGCCAAACTTGGCGGTGTATGGCTTCTTGCTGACGTCTTCCTTCTTCTTGCCCTCGGAGATGGCGGTAGCTTCCTTGGTGAGACGCTCCTTCTTCTCGGCCTTGGTCTCAGGACGATACTTGTTGAGGATCTTGAACGCCTGGGTGGCCACTGTGACATGTCAGTCTGAGCCGCCTTGTCTAAAAGAGTGTGTGGAACGTACAGTTGCGGTCGGCAACATGCTGGAACTGGGCAATCGCCGGTGGGACTTTCAAGCGGAGGTTGAGGATCTTCTTCTGGCGCTGGAGACGGACGTATGCGGGCCATCGCACCATGCGCGAGAGGTTGCGCTGGGGTTGGATGTCCTGGCCGAGGCCATAGTTCCTTGGGCGCTTCTCGATGAGAGGGTTCTGGCCTAGTTAGAGCTTGCTATTGCCAAAAATACATGATGAAGGACGCACCTTAGGGGCCTTCTTGCTACCGCCAGCCTTGCTCTGGGGGAAGGGGGCAGGCGCCGCTTTCTTTCCTTTGGGGGCCATTGTATTTATTTTCGAGGCTGTCATAGAGAACAGAAACCATTAGCGAATGCTCATCCACTAAGTAGGTTCCGTGTCTCGTAAAGAGCAAGAAGGCATTGCTGCCATTCTACGCTCTTAGCCATGTGTTTTCGACATGTTCCATGATGGATGCATGCGATTGATGTGCTCGAGAGCAATCATGTGTCTATGTGTATGGGCCTGGGTGTGGTTGTGCGCTTACCGTGTGTTGCGGGTGGTCGACGAAGTTTGGCTTGACGAAGATCAGGAAGTCAGTCGCAAAGTTAGAAAGGTGTAAATTCGAGTGCGTTGTGTCGGATACACTATTATCCGACGCTAGCGGCGCGGCTACCAATCGCAACCAGCCGCCGCCGAACCACCCCAACCACCAGTTCTGTCTCGGATCTAGAGACTACAAACATGACCAAAATTGAACAAACGAACAAACATCATTGGTGGCAGTTAGTCTCCATTTTCTCACTATGGAAGGGTCTTCTGCTTCTTCTAGCAGCCCTCTGTCCCGGTCCTGGTTATGATACTTCCACAGTCATACTACTTGACCACGGCGTCAGGCGACACGAGAATTTCAGTAATCTGTCTCGATATCACCGGCTTGTCCCCAATCTCTTGCGCTGGGATGCGGTTTATTTTGCCAAAGCCGCTGAGCGTGATAAAATATACGAACAGGAGTGGGCTTTCAGCTGGGTTTACTCTTGGTTTTTAGGTGTCATGGGGCAATGTGAGTGTCGTAGGCTGTTAGCTTGGCTAGTATTGACCCTTAAGTGATCCCTACGAGCAGCTCCGAAACTGATCTATGGCATTATGCTGCCGCTGGAGTCATCATCTCACATGTCTGCCATCTGCTTTCGGTGCTAGTGTTGTATCATCTCCTGA
Source organism: Ophiosphaerella korrae (assembly GCA_028456385.1). Classification (NCBI taxonomy): domain Eukaryota; kingdom Fungi; phylum Ascomycota; class Dothideomycetes; order Pleosporales; family Phaeosphaeriaceae; genus Ophiosphaerella; species Ophiosphaerella korrae. Next base: position 119,388 of record JALNQF010000051.1, on the reverse strand, counting down.
CCGTGATCTCGAGACAGCAACGGAACCAAACAGCCTTCTTTGGAGCTGTTCTGCACATCATGACACCAGCGTCTTTGTTCTACTCTGCTCCATACGCAGAAGCCATGTTCTCTCTGCTCAATCTAAGTGGTATGCTTCTTTATGCTCAGTCGAGAATGAGGGCTCGAGCTCAAAGTCCTAGTGTTCAAGAAGATGTTTACAGGCTTGGCTCTGGCGTCATGTTTGGCTCTGCAACCCTAATGCGAAGTAATGGCTTGCTGAGTGGCTTGATCCTCTTGTATGACGTTGGCAGATATCTACCCCGCGTCATATCCATGAGGCTAACTGTGCATGACACACGAAGAATCTTAGGTTCCTGTGTAGCGGGTGTTCTTGTCGCACTAGGATTTTTCTGGCCTCAATATTTTGCATATACGAGCTTTTGTATCCCAGACGCCACTTCGGGAGGTCCGCCGTGGTGCAGGAAAAGTTTTCCAAGTATCTACTCCTGGGTACAAAGTCATTACTGGTAAGCACTCTCCCGGTGAAGGGGCTTCGGTCTGACTCTTGTTAGGAACGTGGGACTGTTCCGCTACTGGACTCTTCCTAACCTTCCCCTTTTCTTGATAGCTGCGCCCATGCTTTGGCTGCTTCTCTCATCTAGCGTAACGGTGCTCCGCAGCTATTTCAAGCCTCTGTCGCATGGGCGTCCCGTACCCCAGGATGATGTAACTGCTGGTCCTAGAAGCCCTCTGCCTGGAACACACTATGTTCCTGAATTGGCAGTCCCACAGCTAGTGCTAGCTATTGCCGCACTTACCAGCTTTCATGTTCAGATAATTAACCGAATCGCCTCTGGTTACCCAACGTGGTACTTCGTAGTTGCAACTTGGCTCGCAGACGGAGAAAACGCAACTAGTAATCAACTTCTTCATCAACGAAAGCAGTGGTATATTCGTGGTATGATCATGTACGCTTTAATCCAGGGTACGCTGTACGCCAACTTTCTACCCCCAGCCTAAATCAGAGCCACAATTGAAAGATTCGGGCTTTCCCTAATAGTTTTTGAAAATGTTTAGATGTTTCAATAAAAACCCGCCATTTCTCTCATTAGCTTGTGAGAACAGGCAGTGACGCCCTGTTATTCCTTGTTTTGTATATAGGCTTAGAAGAGTACTCGGGCTTTTCATGTCTCACTCAACATAACTGAATAGAAAATGCACGTGCAACGTTACCACCTGAAACGGTTTCACAGGCTCCTGATTCAGGATATCATTTGCTTGCTCGCTCGTGCAGTGACTATTGGTGTGCATTTTGACTTGGGACGAAGGTTTAATCGAACTCAATTTGCGTCATGAACTCCGCGCTGTAGCTCATCATAAGGAGACACACGCAGCACCAGTAGATATACAAAGGCTAGAGCCTCAGTGGTTTCAGCCTTGCCCATGCATAGACTCCCAACAGTCCAACTATAGAATTATTCCTATACCCGTTCAATACAACGTGGCAATAGTCCGGAAAAAGTGTGGCTCAGGCTGTTACAGGCCACATGTGGGTCGAAAACACATGTTAATTACATTGTGTCAGCTGAATCGACTTATACGACTTCGGAGGCTTACAACATTATACAATCCTAGCTTAATGGTCCGAAACCAGGTCATTTGAAATGCCTCCCAGGTTTGTATATACACAAATTCTTGATGCAGAGGACAAATCGATTCTGGGTTGAGCTTCTCAACTGCATTTCAGTTTGCAAAGCCTCCAAATCATTTCATGGGTCTCTTGATAGTTACAGTTCATAACAGCCATCTGATTTGAGAACGTTCAACAAATGTCTCAGCCCAATCACCAGATGCGTTTGAGCGAGTAGCGTACCTGCATACGCTAAGTTAATCTGGCATATCCACCACTACCCAGCTGGAAGTTGCGTTACTGGCCCAAACGCCAACAAAATAGCATGCTGTGCCAGTTTACTAATTAGTATCAATGTCTCGAGTACACACTACCAGCCACAACCTTCGCACTTTAGCGCGAGATTCAACATACAGGAATCGTCAATGATGTAGTGATCCCGCCCAGTTCTTATTTACATGTACATAACCACCGCACTATTCCTGTATGGTTTCTGGTACTCTCAAATATATATATTTGGCATAGCGGTGGAAAACTAGTCACTCCTTGACAGTCGTTCTTTGATTCAAATCATCCCAAAAGACCTAAGAAACCAATAGCGTTGCGATTGAACCAGATACAGTACTAAGCCATGCAAATACGCCACTGCGTTGGCGGCGTGATCTATCTAGAAGGAAAGAAAGCCACGGTGAGCGTACAAGGACTGTACTATGATGACCTTCAGCATGCTGAATGTATTTATATTGACATGAGTACCATCACTTTATCTTTCGACACAGGATATACTGAGGATAATTGATCGTTCACAACCTGAGATGGAGCTCTTCAACTTTGCTATCCTGCTTAGTTCTCTTCTTGTCTCCGGGGAGCGCCTTCAGGAAAGGCAGGCTAATTGCAACCGCAACGATTGTTATAACGCGGTATGGGGGTCAGATCCTAACCTAGTGCCTATCCGCGATGTGCTTGCTTGTGAGAGATTTCTAACGACCACTGTGCTTATTTATCCGATGTAAGTTCGAAGCCTTCAAGATACTCACGATTACTTACAATTATTTCAGTGTTACGAGTACATTTGCGGAAGTGAGCTTCACTACTACAACCACTACTTGTCCTACTCTTACTGCTTCAATCGTTCCATCTATCACACCCAGTGAAACATCCGATTCTACCTCGACAATGATTAGAGGAAATAAATTTGGTCCTCGACAATGGGCGCCGCCACCTACTCCCCCTCTGTCATCTTTCACGACAACGACATTCAGCCCCATTCCAACACACGTTACTAATGCTTGCGACATTCCGAATTATAGAAGTGCTTGTCTATGCAAGTCGGCACTAGGGGTCACCTCAGCATATGTAACTTCTATCAGTACGGTGCGTGTAAACTTGATATTTTTACTGCCGTATGCTAAGATCGCTAAGACAACAACCCGGTTTATAACCGCCACTTTCATAAACACGATCATAACTGGAAAACCATGCGGCACACCCTCCAGCTTGTTGTCCGTATTCCCAAGCGGTACATTAGCTAGCAGTTCTTCTTTGAGCAACACATTAACCAGCAGTTTTTCTCTAAGCAGTGCAGTAACCAGCGGGTCTTCTCTGAGCAGCACAGCAACCAGCAATAGCTCTTCAACTAGCTTAACTATGAGCGCTTCATCTCTCAGCATAACACAAACGAGCAATTTCTCCTTGATCAGCACAAAAACACGCAACTTCTCTTCAATCAGCACACAGACAAGCAACTTCTCCCTGAGCGGCGTACCGACTAGCGAGGTTTCTTTCAGCACTACAACATCTAGCAAGTTTTCTTCAAGCAGTACAAGAACAAGTAACTTTTCTCTGAGTAGCACACAATCAGCTACTTCGACTAACGATACTGTTACTTTCTCCCTGAGTAGTACAAAGACTGGAAGCTTTTCGACAACCGGAACCGAGAGTTCTTTTATCATCACACCTACTGTTTCGTTCGGGTCGAGTACTGCGATTAGCAGTGCTTCTGATAGCATGCCAGATGTTTCTTCTTCCAGTACACACATTTCAAGTACGGACACCGAGAGCTCATCGGTTATGGAACCTACCATTTCCTCGAGTGTTAGCATCGGACCAAGCAGCGCTTCTAGTAGCTCAGATGCTACACCCTCTTCCATCATCACAGAACCGTCATCTTTCAGCAGTATCGCGACAAGTCCGATCAGGATCAGTACCGTTTCACCTCCATCGTCTATCGGCAGAACAAGCCTGTTAGGTAGCACGACTGTAACAAGTTTCCTTAGCAGCACGGAGTCCAATAGCGCAGAAACGAGCAGCTTCGTTATAAGCACTACTATACGTCCACCATACAGGAATACTAGCATACCCGTGCTTAGCAGTACATTATCTGCTTCCTCAAGGATCAGCTTGTCTGCTAGCTCAAGCCCTGGTGCAAATCTCTCTTCGGCTTTCACCACATCAACCTTTGCTACTAGTACTGTTCCAGGCTACCCAGTACTACCTCTACCTACACCAATCTGTAACGGTAATGGCGTTGAGCTGTGCAACGGTGCCTGTCGTGATATGCGCACTGATAATGACCACTGCGGTACTTGTGGCAATGCCTGCGCGCAGGGTAAAACATGTGCAAATGGGGTATGCACTTCAACTGCCTGCGACTCAAACTGCGAGTTCAAACGCCTTTGCAACACTAATGGTACCTCGACGTGCATTTGTGGCCGCGAGTCCGAGGGCCGTGGCGTTTGCTTCGACTCAGCCCTCTTCAAGTGCAACGAGCCGGACCCGCGCAAACCGAGGCCTATCCGATGCTCGGCAACGGTGGGATGCAGAATAGGACATGTATGCGTAAAGGAGTATTGCAATTGCAATGGAACCACCACTGGCATTTGTGTCAGTACACAAGGGTGTGGAGCGAAGGGAGCGGAGATCGGTGGACCCCTGGTCAGTTTCGGCGAGATGAAGCGGAGCAATAAATTGTTCTAAGCCATAGAAGTTTGTGATTGTCTGGAAGAAGGGAAGGAGGGAGGATCTAGCATCAGAGGGGGAGCGCACAGCTGGTGCTTGGGGGGCTCAACCTTGGCTTGGAGAACTGTAGCATTCATATTTGTCTTCTACTCAACATTGCTACGTATTAAATTTCGAAGGTAGTATGGACATAAAGAAGAACTCCAACCATGATGATTACAACAGCTCAAACATGGTGTACAAGACTAAGGTCGTCCGATGGACGTACCATGGTAGCATGATAGGCAAGGGCCGTCACGAGCGGAATAGCGCGTAGGTTTCCCTGCGCTGGCCCAGCCATGCAGAAACGTGGATTTCTAAAGAAGTTGCAAGCAAAAGAAAAGCAGCTCATCCAATAATTACATGTTGTCTTGAAATGGCAGGTAATTGGACGAGAGACGGGATTCACGTGCGTTGGTCGCATTCCCGTGTTAGCGTGATTTGGTTGCTGGGACAATACCCCAGCATGTTTACGCACCCCAACCGTCACTCATTACCGGTCACCCAGCACCTCGACTCGACTCGCTGCCTGCCTCTATTATGTCCACCCTCCTTCTGTTATAGACGAGGCACGTTTTATGCCTTCCTTCAACCGCCTCAACTCTGCATAATTCTTGCCCGGTTGACGCTTCAACCATGGCGTCGCCCGCGTTCGCTGCACCTGCTGCAGGACACCGACGCAACAAGTCAGCCGCGGTGCTCAAATCCATTATTGCACCCACCAAACACAAGCGCGCTCCCTCGGACGGCCTGGAGCTAAAGAAGAACCAGCCTGCCGCCGACTTCCAGGCGCCATTCCTACCACCCGATCATTCTCACAGCCCCAAGAAGAGCCTACATAAGAAGACGCTTAGCTCCGTCTCGCTGCGGTCCCTGGCCAAGAAGGATGAGAGGTCCGCTAAGCAGTCTATGGACGTGAAGCGACTTCGTGAAGACGAATACATCGAAGACAAGCCGAAGAAGACCAAGTCTTCGGCCAACCTGGCTGCCATGTTCAGTAAGGGGAGGTCGAAGGACAGCAAGCAGTCGCCTGTCAAGCAGCCCAGAGATAAGGAGAATACAACGCCGCCAAGCTCGTCGAATGCAGTCGCACCGCCGCGCACCCCTATTTGGGCCGAGTTTAGTTCGGGCCCGCTGCAGGAAGTCACCACTACCAGTAAGGTGCCACTAAGCGATGAACGGCGTAGCATTGAGGAGGGAGTTGTACTTTACGGTTCACAAGAATACTCTCCCTCCAAGCAGCGCAACTTCTTCGACTATGGCCAGCCGTCGTTGCAGAAGCGACCTCAAACCAAAGAACGCCCCAAGTCCATGGTCGTTCCCAAGAGTACACCTACAGCCTCGCTACTCGAAACTTTCAGTCGCAAGAAAAGCAATGAGCGAGTACCACTATCAGATACTAAGGGCAATGGAGGTAGGACCAAAGAGAGCGCACCACCCAAGGGTATGACCGCGAGGCCCCCCATGAGCCGTGCTAGCACCGATGTTAGTAGAAAGGATGACAGCTCAAGAGTCGCATCGCAACCAGCTGTGGCAGCCAAGAAACCTAATAGGGTCATGGCTGCTGTTGCTGCATTCAATGGCAAGTCTAGACAGATGGAGGCTCCCAAATCACCCACTAAGCTTGATCCCAAGATGGTGGACGCTGAATTTGAACAGGTTTTGGTGAGTAAAGCTGGTAAATAAATGTGAAACAAGGCTGATAGTTGTAGGAATCGCGAAACATCCCTACACATCAACGAGCTCAGATGCGGACGTTGAAGCTTGAGGTCAAAGCTGACTTCGTTCGTATGCACAAGCTTCCCACGCCTCAGACCTCAAGAGCTACGTCTGCGCAGTCCTCAATCGGTGAAAGTGATGGAAGACCGACTTGCAAGCCGAGATCTAGAGATGGATCTGTTGAAGAAGAACATACCGTGTCACAGGCAGATCAGTCGGCCTCAACTAAGCGCGAGCGCCCACGAAGCAGGACATTCACATTCAGCAGAGGCGATTCTCCAACTAAAAAACAGAAGGGTGACGCTAACGAGAGGAAAACGTCATCGAAGTCGGCTCCCATACCCAAATCACCATCCACCAGGTCGCTGGTTTCCAATGCCTCGGACCGTTCTGTTTCAAACGGAGTGAAGACAGTGAAAGCTGATGAATTCATTAAATACCTCAAGAAGACGCCAAAACCTCGTGATGTTGAAATCGGCAAATTGCACAAGCTTCGATTGCTGCTTCGAAATGAGACTGTCGATTGGGTTGACACCTTCATCCAAGAGGGGGGTATGACAGAATTGGTCGGACTCCTGCACCGAATCATGGGCATCGAGTGGCGAGAAGACCATGAAGATACTCTACTTCACGAGCTCCTCCGATGCTTAAAGGGGTTGTGTACGACTGCAACTGCCCTGAAACAGCTCAACGAGATTTCCGTGACACTTTACCCTGCTCTCCTCGCTATGTTGTTTGACGAAGAGCACAAGGGCCCTAGTGAGTTTACTACGCGTGAGCTCATCATCGAGATCATTTTCGCGCACATTTCTACGGCTTCAAAGTCCGACATGGAGCAACGGGCGACCCAGCTCCTTAAGTATTTGAAGGATCCAGTCAAGGAGAAGGAGTCCTCCACTGTACCGTTCGTTCTTCAAATGCATCAGCCACGACCCTACCAAGTCTGGTGCAAGGAAATGTCTAATGTCACTAAAGAGGTTTTTTGGATCTTCATTCATCACCTCAATGTTATTCCCATTCCCCCAGCTCCTTCGAAGGATTCACCTCCCAAGTCGTACGCAGAGACACACTTCCCAGGCCAACGCGCTATCGTGCCCGCTGCGCCTTATGTTGGTGGTGTAGAATGGGATGCGACAAATTACCTCGCTACCCATATTGACCTTCTTAACGGCATCATCGCCAGCTTGCCCTCGCGCGAAGCACGCAACACGCTCCGCCAAGAGCTTAAGGTTTCGGGTTTCGAGAAACTTATGGGACATCTCCGTGCGTGCAACCCCAAGTACTATGGCGCTGTGCATGATAGCGTCAAGGTCTGGATTGGTGCTGCGATTGAAGATGACTGGGACGTTAAGACTGTGCGCATGGGCCCGGGCGATGGCAAGAGTGGCATCAATTCTCCCATCAAACAGAGCCCCAAGAAGAAGGCCGAACCGGCGCCGCAGCTCCAGGCACCAAAATTCGATTTGGGACTTGGGTTCGAGAAGGACATTGGCATCGGTGACGGCAAGAAGTTGGATGATGACTGGATCTAAGGAGTTGGGTCGTAGGCTCATCCTTACTGACCCTCTGGATACAGCCAACATCGCCCTCCACTTGGATACAAGGACTTCAGCCCCCTTTCGCATCACCCTCCCTCCCCATATCTCCAGAAATTGGATACATCCCATCAAGTAGGAATTGGCGCATCTCGGAAGTGGGGCTCTGGTATTTCCTTCCTCGGCGTTTTGCTCCCCCGTCTGTCCTTTCCACGACCTGTCTTGCTTCGCTATCCAGTATGACTGGGGCGTTTCTTCTTTCTTCACGACTTAGCATGACATGACTTTGATGACCCGAAATGTACGCTTCTGACAAATCACATCTTATTACGGACATGACGTGTGTGTATATTGTTTATATCTTCTTTGGGCGTTGGGCATTGGATGGGGGTTGGGAGATTGTGTAATGAATTTATTTACATTGTTACATTATTTGTGTTTGGGCGAGTGATGTGATATCAACTGATTTGATATGAGGGCGACAAGTGGCGAGCCAAGCGGACGGAATATGATGGCTCAGTGGCTACTACCACGAGATAATGAGATTGAGTGTAAGCCGTGGGTCCACCGGACCTCGTCTGGGTATCTCATGAAAAAAAAAATCCGAGCCAAAGACTCAACGCCATGTCTAAAATGCTCACAGACGCCAAAAATGCAAGGAGGTAGTCCATCACACCTTCTTCTTTCCCTTCCTCCTGCTCTTCTTCTCCGCAACCTCCACTGTCCCTCCTTCAACTTCTCCTTCCTCCAATCCCATGATCTCATTTCCTTGCATTTCCCTCAGCTTCTGCTGCCCGCTGATGAAGAACGAAAGGTCTCTGTTCTGCTCTTCGAGATCTGCCTTCTGGGCCTCCAAGTCTTTAGCACGCGCATCCGCTTCCTCGGCCTTCTTCTCGACATGTTTGATGCGTGATAGGAGAGACTCGTTGATGGTTTGTTCTTCTCTGTACTGTTTTGTGAGCTTGCGGGCGAGATCAGACGCAGACGATGCTTTTTGCTTGGTGCGTTCGAGGTCGCGCTCGAGCGATGTGATTGTGGCCTGAGCGTCTGTGTGCTGGAGGGTGAGGGTGTCCAGCTTTTGATTTAGGGTGGTGACGGCGTGGGATGCTTCGTCGGCGGAAGAAGCTGCTTTGGCTGCCTTGTCAACGGCGCGCTCTAGTTGCTCTTCGAAGTAGGCGCGTTGGGATTCGAGTTGTGAGGTGAGGAGATATGCGTATTCCATGCCCATATTGTCGAGTTTCTCACGAGGGACGGTGTCGTTTGCGTAGCTGGTCATGCCGGGCGGGCCAAAGGAGCCGTGGGTGGATGCGGGCATATCGACGAGTTTACCGTCTGCTTTGTTCTGGATGAGTCGGTGCACGTAGCCGTCGCCTGCGTAATCCCATACATGCTGGGTGACGACGTCCATAGCATATGTGTGTGAAGTAGTCTCGTAATGCGCGAATGCGTGCGCAGAATCGTAACGCCCGCAGCCTACGTTGCCGCAGATTAAGCAGATCCAGAGGTTTTGGGTTGAGCCACACACGCTACATTCATTGTCGGGTGCGTCTCCGTCAACGCCGCGATGCGAAGTGAAAGCGTCGTTCTGAGTGTAGCGACATACTGGACATCCCGAGCCGCGCCATTTCTCAAGACAGGCACAATGAAAGACGTGCTGACATAGAATTGTGAGGAGGCCGGTGGTCTCGTCCATGCGCTCGAGACAGACGGGACAAGTTGGAAGCTCGACCAGTGCAGGCGTAGGCGGTGCGTGTGGTTTTACGGTGAGAGAAGAAGCCAGCGGGGGTGCTTCGACAGGCGAGGAGACAGCAGTTGCGGGTGGAAGAGGAGCGGTAGGCTGCTTGGTGGGTGCTGGAGCAAAAGGGTCGTTGGTCAAGTCCGGGTAGGAGGAAGGATCGTGGTTGGAGTCACCGTTCTGGAAATTGATTGATTTGACCAGGACCACATGGCAGTATTCGGGCTCCATGCTGTTGAAAGGCTTGCCATTCCACTCCTTTCTCCATTCTCGCGCCTGTGTGGCCTCGCGAAATTTCATGAGGACCATGTACTTGTTCGCCCTGCTTGTCTTGATGAGCCTGAAGTGCGACACCTGCTCCCTCGTCCTCTCTCCCACGAAGCCCAGAAAGTCCGATGGCGTCATGTACGAGGGTACAGCCAGAATGCAGACTGTTGTGCAGGCATCCTCGTTGAAGTCTTTGCTTGCCCCCTCGGTTTCGTGATATAGACCGGGCGTCTCCTGGCCATCGCGGTACAGGTGGACAACGCCCCATCCCACCTGACTATCCTTCACCTCCGAGGGGATGAACTTGCCCTTGGTCGCAAGCCCGCCCGAGTTCTGCGTCTGTGCGGGGTCTGCGTTCATATCGATGCTCAGAATGGAGATGGTGTCGAAGCGCCAGTCGCGATGCGCGAAGCTAAGGGTCCGCCGGTGACCAGGTCGTTTGGGAGGCTTGATTACTGGCACAGGGCTATCGTGGTGGTCCGATACCGACGGCGGTCGCGCGCGCTGACTAAATCGACGAGCAGCTCCTGGCCGCTCGCGAGCTGCTGCTGGGCGAACGGCTTCGCAGCTAGGAGCGACAGTTTGTGACGCCAAAGGTGCCTGTCGGTGGACGGGGAGCTCCGACGTGAAGATGTCTGTCTGTGGTGGTGGGGCGTATGTTGCCTCCGTGGAGAGGCGCGAAGGATATAGCTCAAAGGTGAGGTGGAAGAAGTAGGCTGGCATTAGAAGGTGTCGCCAAGGAGAATCATATCTGGAGAGTGTACAGTGTACGCGTATCTGGTAGGTATTAGGTTGGGCCGAATAACGCTTGGTTGATGTTGGTTACTGGTGCACTAGCCTGCATAAGCACCACAAACTATGACGAGCACCCCAATCATGCCAAGCACCGACTTCACCAATGTCATGGAAAGAAAAATTTACATCATGCTTATACTTGATGTTTATCGTAATGCATTGCTAGAAAGAGATGTCAATCCTCATAATGCCACTTATCCGTTAACATCCCTATCCATGCAGAAAAACTCCGGGCCATGCAATGCACACTTCCTATCCTAACATAAAACGCCCAGTGCACATGTGCATATGCAGAGCTGATGCAAAATTCTCCATTCGTCTGTCCTCAAAAATAAAGTATCGCCATGTTGCCGTATCTCAATCCAGTCGCATAAGGGGTATAGCTTTTGAACATATCGGAATTAACTGCCGGAAAAAAGGTCGCTCGTCAAAGCAGGAATCACGCTTGGTCTGCATCCGTCGGCTCGCCCTCGGTGACGTCTTCAATCTCATGGCCCCTGGAGTTGACAACAATGCGCCGGCCACGCTGCTCCACAGGGACCCCGTCACGCGAGGCACCAAAGTCTAGAACCTGTGATCTGTTAGCATGCGTATAGATTACTGTGCTTTCTGTGCTTACCTCAATATAAGTCATGCTGTTTCGTTGAACAGCAGCCACACATCGACGCTCGTTGAACTTTACTTGCCATACACCACTCAAATCCGTCAACAGGTCTTTCACAAACTCGCCAGTCTTGACGTTCCACATCTTTAGTGTGCGGTCTGAGCCTGAAATCACCTTCTGGCCGTCATGCTGAAAGCAAGTAATGGCACCTGTATGAGCACAAAGCCTACTCTTACATTGCCCATTCTCCGGGTCCCAGATCCTCAAGGTCGAGTCCGCAGCAGCAGATACAAGCCGTCCGTGGCTAAGATCGAGTAAACCAACAAGAGAAGTATGGCCCTCAAGGGTGAACAGACATGCACCCGTCTCCAAGGACCATACCTTGACCATATTGTCCATGGATCCACTGATGCACCGATTGCGGGCGTGGTCTAGCACTACACTGTAGACTTTTTGCGAATGACCTTGAAGACGTTGCAAAGCCTCACCTGTCGATATTTTCCAGACTCGGACAGTACAGTCATAGCTTCCGCTAACAAGAGTATCACCATGAGCAGCAATAGCTCGAACCGAGTGATGGTGAGCTGTCAGCGCGCGGATGAAGTAAGGGTTGTCGTGATCGTTGGATGTAGCCCCGGTTTGTATGATGCTTCGATCACCCGGCTTAGGCAGTTTCCACACACGCAGCGAAGAGTCTCGAGAACCAGTAATGATCAATTCCTCTTTGGGCATGAGAATAGGTTGGCCATCCGCCGTCTCTCCGATCTGTGTCGGCTTGAGAATGACAAGACATCGGACAGTGGAAGTATGGCCATGGAAAACCTGGGTGCACTTTCCTTTCTCAATGTCCCAAACCCGGACTGATCGATCAGTTGAGCCCGATACCAGGGTATTGCCCTCATATTGTAAGGCCCACACACCACCTTCGTGGCCTTCAAGACGACTCCGTAAGGCCCCTGTCTGGGTGTCGTAAACATTGATATTTGTATCATCACTTCCAGTAAGAATCTTATCAGTGTCAAACTGTAGGCACGTGACAACATGGCGCTGATGAGCACGGAAGGCAATGTGCTTGGGCTTTGTGTCCTCCGCCATCCAGCTCTTCCGAATGAGATGATGCCGTTGGTATAACGACTTGAAGAGATGCATGTTGCGTAGACTTGGTAGACCCACCCGAGGATCAGGGATAGCATTTCGAGCTCGCTGAGCAAATGCATTAGGGCCATCCTGCAATGCTCCGGGTCGAGAATAGCGGGCAATCTGAGTTTTGGCCGTGGAGGAAACCTTCTTACGCTGCTTCTTAGATGCACCATGTTTGCTGGTCGCTTTCCTCTTCTGTCGCGTAGATGACGACCGTGTGATGGCACCATCATGATCATGAAACCCGCCAGGATGGCCGGTGCTGGAAGAGCCAGCATGTGCTTCACTGTCTGACCTGGAGGCAACCGACGTGGCCCTGAGGTCGCGTTCGTAGCTCTCTGATGATTGGGAAAACTGCCAACCCCAACCTTCTTGAACAGCACGCTCCAGCTCGCCATGTGGTAATTTGTATCCGTCCTTTTGAATCAAATCTTTCCATGCACTCTCATGAGTGTCAACAAGCCGGCGCCAATTAGTAGAGACCTGCGCCGCGCTGCACATGCTCTTTACGTCTAGATAACCAATTATCTCCAGGCCAAGTTCCGCGGGCAAGGAAGTAATAAAGTCACGCTTCAAGGCTGGATTGACAACATCGGCGACAAAATGTAGAGTTGGTTTCTTACACCTCCTGAGTAACTGATACATGACATAGGACTTCATCTGTTCTGGTAAAGCATCGAATGAGTTCAACATGTTGGGAATGCCCATAACAGTCGGCGTTAATAGCTGTGGGTTTGGGCTAGCCAGCTCATGGGCTGGAAGGTCAAGGTGTCGAGATCCGGGAGGGAAGAGGGGAAAATCCTCCGCTCCAGCTCCAGTCTGTGAGAGAGTAAACCCCGAGACATCATTGGAGTCGTAGTTACCTTCCGCACTTAGATATGGAACCCCACTAGTGCTCTGCTGCGCGTTAGCGGCAGCAGTTATAGGAGACAGACTGGGACTCGGTAAGCTAGCATCCTGTGCTGATCCAGTGTCGATAGGCGTAAGTCGAGTTGAAGAGAATGATTCATCATCAGCGAACAGACCGGCTGGTTCTCTATCGGACTCTGCAATTGGAGGTGTAGCGGCAATTCCAGGGCCGTCGAGGATGGTGGTGGCAAAAGAATGTTCTGGTGATTGGTCACGTTGCTCAAACGAGCCTGGCCCGACGTTGGAAGGCCCAGCGGAAGACTCTGATATTTGCCATCGTGGGGGTGGCGGCTGTGTCTTGTCGGCTTGCTGGGACGTAGCTCTATGGCCGGCTCGTAAAGACGAGCCTGCTCTAATTTTAGGTGTTTTAGACACGCTCAAAACCCCGACATCTGCATCAGATGTAGCTGGAATGGGATCTTCCATGTCCTCTGGAGTGAAATGGGAGCCCGTGTGTATAGCATCTTCGCCTTTCTCTTCAACAATGCGTGGCTTCTTATTTCGACGATGCAGACTCGCAAGCTCGGCAGCTTCTTTGATCGATGGGACGGGCGGCGAGTCGTCGACGTGGTCTCGTTTTCGACGGGCGGATACCGCGCGTAACGCTGGATGCGGAGCACTAAAGCCGGGGCGAGTCATGCGGCTCGGCGTTGCGAACACTGGAGGTCCTTTGAACGACTCGACTTTCTTCAGCGTACCGTTAGATGATCGCAGAGAGTCTTGGAGGAGCTTGTGCTGGAATTTGAGTTGTCAGTCACTATTGTTTCAGAAGAAGCCGCCCCGGAAGGAGGAGCCCCGTTGGCAGGTATATCCCTGGACGTGTTAAGGCATACCTCTTGAACTGTGTTGGACACGCCGTCCGCCTCCTCAAAACATGCTAAGTCGCCACCGGCATCGAAGTAAATCTTTCGTATTGACTCTGGTGCTTGTACGTGAGCCAGGGGATACTCCTTGGGGTCGCGTTTGCCGAGGCTGCCAGGAGCATTTACACATAGGGGAGGAAAGGTGGTGGTGGTTGTGTATGTCGTAGTAACGACCGTTGTTTTTGTTGCAGGCGCAAACGAGAACTGGCCTATCGTCGAGTATGGGTCCATTGTCTCTGGGTGCGCCGCATTCGAGCGCCCGGAGGGGCCCGGGGCTGGAGGGGCCGAGGTCATGCTGCAAAAGCGCGGGTTGGGAGGAGAGGGCACGACAGCGGCTGGTGGGTATCTTTGACTGCGATATGTCTGGTGGGAAGGCGGTCTTTCGTTTCACGTCCCCGGAAAGGGCTGGACCTCGGAACCGTGGCGTTAGCTCGGGGGAGCACGAATAGGCAGAGTCGAAGGATAGAACCTAGGCGCTATGCATATTTCCAGACCCGTGACGGCAACGGCAACGTGCAAAGGCCGTGTGGGCGTAGCTGGAGTCGGGTCGTGCCGCGTCGTGTTGTATCTGTTCCTCGGCCAGGCGCTGCTGACAACGAGGCGAGACAGGAGACAGTCGACTCGGCTCCCAGGCAGGTCTTAGACTGCAGCCCGGGCGAGTGCTGGCAGGAAAATGGCCAGGCAACGAAGGCAAGGGAGCGCGGGCGGTCGTGAGCTGGCGGCAGAGGCGTGGCAGCTGTGGTGCTGGAGGTGTTGGCGGGGACGAGGAGACAGTAGGCTAGCGGGTTAGAAGGCGTGCGTCTCGGCAACCAACACTTGACCCTTGCCTGCCTGCCTTGTCCATGTACCAACCTCTCATTTCAGATTGCGCGACAGTGCCTTTGCCGCAAACTGATTGAAAAACAGCCCTGCCGTGCCTGCAAGACACTGCTCTTCACCACACAATTAGCCACCAGTCTGCACATCCAGCGCCGGCCCGCGCCGGCCTCTACAGCCAGAATGGCGGCATCAAGGCCAATTTCCTGCCTCTGAGGCTCGAGCTCTAGCTGCACCACACGAGGATGCGGCACCGCTCGGCAAACCACCAAATCAAATCCCCAGCACCATCCGACTTTTCCCTTGCCACACTGTCTACTCTGCGCGTCGTAGATTGTCCACGCCGGTCTTCACGCACATTGGCTGTTGAGAAAGTGACGTGCAGTGTCGCATCAGCTTTTGGCTGACCGCTGCTGTCAACAATTGCACACAGAGCATTGCCACTCACTAAGCCGGTAATCTATGACGCTTCATCAGTATGACATTAGTACTTTGTGCGACGCAGATTCTTCATTCAACCTTACACATTTGTGTCAGCACATGACAGATCCCGAACACCTGCTATGTCAATGATATCTTCAAAATTCACTCGTGGGCTGATCATCGTGCTCTTACTTCTCTTCTTCCACGTATACAAGAAGCATTCTCACCTCTCCATCTGATAATAATTTACCCTAATGCTTGACACTATAATCTACAGCCTCATCTCGCTCGATACGCGCGATGTTTGGCTTGGGCAGGGTAACTGGCTGTCGTCACTGGTTGCAACTTCCCTTGGCCACAAGTGAGGAAGTAGCGATGCGAGAACTTTCGCATTGACCTCACTTCATGTGCTTCTCTCTCCGTCAACTTCTACCCATCTACTTCACCGTCACTACATACTGCAGTTCACACCATGGCGAAAAATAAATATCGGAGACCAAAGAATGAGTCCGGCCTCTGCACGAAGCAACCACGAACCAATGCCAGTGGGCCTCTACAGACATCTACAGTGACCATGACACAGCAAGTTACGAACTTGACGACCACAACGGAAGCATCACAGTTAGTCACCATTAGAGAGAGTCAGAAACTCGTTCAGACACTTGTCATGGACTGCGTGAGCTCACTGACGAGATCTCGATACATGTTTCCTCCGGAATGCTACGAGCAGAGATTCGTCAGCTACACTGACTCCGAGACAAGTAGCAAAGTAGTAAACAAGGATCGAAATCGAGCCTCACAGCCCCAAGATCAGGCACTGTTACCCCAGGGTCGGTCCTTCTTTGCTCTCAAAAAGGGTGCTGCAACACGCGTAGACAGACTGATTCATTTGATGGTCCGGCAATCACGGCTATTAACTACCTACGGCGGCTGACAACTCCTTAGGAAAACGGAGTTCTCGACGCTATCAAACGCGGTTTTCTGAAGGCTATACGATTTGCAATCTTCGAACATCCCGACCAACCAGACGATAGATTGGAAGAGTGGAGTCTAGCTATTTCCTACTCGATTCATGCTGATACTGGCGCCCGTCTCATGTCTGGCGTCAATTTGAGTGCGGATCGACAAGGAAAGATTACAACTGTAACTCAAGCAAAAAACTCTTTGGGTCGCTTCATGCAAGATCTAGCAACCTATACGTTTTTCCTGCCCCAACTTCCAGACGTCGTCCAAATGACAATCGAGCTCGACTTCACAAAAGATACACCACCCGACTATTGCCCACCCGAGTTCGGTATCTCGGAATCTGGCGTTTCACGTTTTCCTGATAATGATGAATGGGAGAATGTCATCCTACCGATCGGCAAGATGGATACCGGACCGCACCGTGTATCCCTTATGGTCGCTCATATGAGGAGACGAGATGGCGAAGGTCCAAACATTGTGCCACCGGGGTTGGCATGCACGAAGGATGTATCGCATGATGTTGTTATGGAGTTTCCCTTGGCCAGCCAACCTGCAATGCTGATTCGAGGTCAAACCTCATTGTCCGTGACACAGTCTCAAAGGAAAAAAGCAGAAATATACTCTGCCTCATCACCAAGAACTCTAGGGAACGATACGGACTTTTATTCAACAGTCGGCTTTATAAATCCTCAGCGAGAAGTATCTACTTCAACCCGACACCCATCTACTAATGTACGTGTCAGGGAACAAATCATGCAAATGGTATGTTTATTGGTTTGGAGCACTCTAAAAATGCTAATGACCTCCTAGTTGCCAGCTCAGGTAGTGAATACAAGTATTGAAGAAACCCAGATATTGAACGCGACTCAGTGTAAGGACGCCGAGCACCTCGAACGTGTGACATTTCTAGAATCCAAGATCAAGTCCTTAGATGACGATATGGACATTGATATTCCTCTCCGCGAAGGGAACTCGAAAGTCATCGGAACAGATGAAATGGTTGATCAAGACATTTCAATCCACTGTGACTGCTATGATTCTACCAGGGAAGAAAGCATTGTTAGTATCGAATCTACAGACAACCATTATGATGCTAATAACTTATAGATCCATTGTCAATTCTGCGATCATTACCAGCATCTTTGTTGTTATGGATACCATAGCGAGAGTGATGGTCGCATTCCAACAACACATATCTGTTATACATGTCTGCTCGCTGGCGACGACACTGAGCAACTCGCTATGCTCCGGGATAAAGCATGTTGTCGCCGGGTCCTGCGTTTACTACAGAAAACGAACAAGCTCGACAACAGAAGACAAATGGCCAAAAATCTCGGTAGATTGCTTCTCTACCTCAGTTGAATATACGCACTAACCTCTACAGGCTGGACAGAGTCACTTTGTGCTCAAATACAGAAGACACTTCAAACTCAAGGCCTCTTAACTGCAAAACGATCAAAGAATCAGATCGTACTAAACGAATCCGATGAGACGAAGGCGAGCATAAATGCGGTCTACTTCAATCCCAGAATCGGGATTGAAAACTACGTACGTTACCTGGTCGTGAAACTCTAGATTATTATAGACAACATGCTAATGCAATCGCTGTCTAGCTTCAATCAACTTCCCAGGAATGTATTGAGGCCGAACCACCAGCCACACCATGCACAGCCCCTGACCCTAAGAACAAGCGGCCTTATGATGGTGAGGGCGGAGCTAGCCATACCATGAAGAAGCCGTGTACCAGTCGTCGACTACTCACAAACTTTACTGTTGGCCCGGATTACTCCACTCCAAAAGTGACCAGGAAGTATTAGCAAGTATGCTTGTCGATGTTGAGTGGTATCAGAGCATCTCGATGAGTCCAAAAGTTGCACAGTGCATCTCTTGCATGTGGAAACTAAACATAATATTTAAGGATGCTAAGCGGTGGTTCAAATAAGAGTGCGTGGCTAAGGGCCTTAGGTTGCATGAGGAGTTTTCGGAAGCAATCGAGGCGTAATGGATCGAATTGGGAAAAGAGAAAAACTACACCATACTAGGGAAGTCGGGGTGAATTCCGAGGATGCAACACTGGTGATACGAGACAGAGAATAGGTAATTAAAGGCTAAGTAATGGAATCTTGATTACCTACTGCCAGTATCTCAAATCTACCTGTAGCAGACGAATGCTAAGTGACGGAAGCACGTGAAGATGAAGCCACCCGAGGGACACAAAGTTTGGAAGGGCACGGCCGCGCCGGAGTCCTCGCTGTTACTGTGTTGTGCAAGGGAGGAAATGCTAATGTTTCAAGATCAGCTGGTGTCGGATGTGCAGAGACGGAAGAGACTTCGAGAAAGGTTTGTTCAGAGGTCAAAGTGTTGGGGGAGCGTGCTTTTGCAATTTGTGGGGGATGTCTTGACGAAAGAAGCAAAGCACGGGTTGACGATCAAGGCAGGATCCACAGTGTCTGGATCTACAATCGGAGAGGATTAGCGAGAGGTAGCGTGCCGGAGGGGCGATGGGCAGATTTGCTGGTTGTTGAGCTGACAATGGCGTTGTGTACAGTACAGGACGTGGCAACAGCGGCAGGTAGACGGCGAAGAGGCAAACTTCATGTGCTTGGATACGAGACATGCTTCCAATGGCAAGGTGCTTATCCTACGTTGCTCCCGTGCGAGATAGTGAGGAACAGAGAGAGATTTCAGGAACTCTGCACCAAGTTTATGGGACTGGCCTGCTGTAGCATGGCAGGATGCAACTCAAGTGGTGCAGGACGACGTGCATAACGGGGTTGCTGGGGCTGGCGATGACGGGCGGTGATTGGTAGTGAAGGGCAGACCTCAGGGGTTGTCTCCACGGGGCACGGTTTGCTTCCGGCAATGGTGAGCGCAGGGTTCGCCATAATCGCCAGCTAGCAGGCCAAATTACGGCACATCAACGGACAGATATCCATTGGGGGCCTGTCTACACATAACCGCCCCTCGTCGCTGCAGCTCCTTTGGACACCGAATTGCGCGCAGCTCCTTTAACCTCTGACATTGCACCGCCTGGACTCTGAGCGTGGCTACCTACCTCTTACTAGCGCCGTGCTCAACACATCGCTGCAGGAACGGCAGGCCGGCGCGAGTAATACGGCAAGGCAGGCGGAGGGACCCTCAGGCGAACCTGGTCCTCTCTATCGAATCCATCCTATCCTATTGCAGCCCCCCTCCCCCCTGGCCTGAGGGGATCGATACACCTTCCACCGCTTGTCACTTGCGCCCGTACCTACTTCGTCCTGTCTTTGCGCTTGCACCTGCACCTGCACTACGCCTGCACCTACATGACACCCATTGCTGTTTTCTCGCGACGCAACCGCAGTCCAATGCAGCCAGGCCATCGACCGTGAATGCCCACTCGTCGTGGGACGTAAAGTTCGGTTTTGGTCTGCGCGACTCAGACCGGTCTTTTGGCTCTAGCACTGAGTCGTGCGTCCCAGAGTAGCAATCAGCCACCAATTCCTCCTAGAGAAGACTGTCTTGGTCGCCCACCATGGGTCGTAGTCGCGGCAAGTTCTCCTTTCCTATACCAGGACGAAGGTCTCAGAAAACACCCGGCAACAGCAACAACGGTGTTGACGACAACCCTCACTACCTTGCCGCCGCCAGATCAACACCCTCGACACCCTCGGCGCACGAATGGCCCTCCCGACTGCAAGAGCCATCGAGTAAGGCGCATCGTGTGCTTGGGACCTCAGAGCCCATGTACCGCACCACCTCCAAGCTGCCAGCCCCGTCGGCGCCTGGTTTCATGTCCGTTACTGTGTCCGAGGCAAGCTTTGATTCCCAGAAAGAAGCCAGCATCCCAAAACGGCCGGGCATCTTGTCTAGACGGCCGTCGTCAAACATCATGGGGCGCGCATTTAGTGGGGACGACAGGCGGGGGTCAGATCACAGCACCGCCAGCCATCGATTACACCCACAGACATCTAACTCCACTATGCACTCGCACTACGATGCCAAGAGCTCGCCGCTGTCCATCTCCCAGCAAACATCTGACTCGGCTGTGCGTGACATGGCATTGAGGAGAGGGAAGCCTCAGGTGGTCACCGACCACAACCACGACAGCTATGATACGAGCATCACGTCTCCCGTTATCCAGGAAGAGACCCGGCAGAAAGATCAGCGCAAAAGAAAACCTGCAAGATTAGACCTGTCTAAGCTGTTTCCTAAACCAAAGGGCGGTGAAAACCGTGACTTTTCGAATGCGCTGCTCTCCCCAACCAAAATGGTGAACTCTCCTGCCGCCATGTCTATGACATCAGATTACCATTTTCCACGGCCAATGACTAGAGAGCCAACCCCCAATCCAAGAACTCAGGTGCAACTTAAGAGAACAACATCTCGTCAGGCTGTCTCTGCTCCACTAACCCCCCTCTCTCCTGTCCGAAAATTTAAGCGAGACGAGTATGACAGTGCTAAGATTCATGTGCGACGACCTCCAAAAGGCGTTCAGCATTGGTTCGATGCGCTCGATGAGGACAGTGATGAGCCCGTAGAAGACAGGCACGTGCCCATCTTTGCTCCAAAAGCTATTCGGCCAAACGCCATGCCTCAGGTGCCTGTTCGCAAAACGTCACTTGGTCGATTAGCTCCAGCAGGGATGAACGATAGCTTTTCACACGAAGATCTTGTTGATGTTGCGCGTTTGACTTCGCCAAGTCAGTGCTCTTTACAATCAACCAAAACTAAAGAGTCTGCCTTATCGAAAACCAACCTTCAGGATTTCAGCGTCCTTTCTTGCTCGTCATCCGAGGACGAATATGACGATGGTCGAACCAAGGGTTACAAAACAGTGGTTCGCAAGAGCTTGGACATCAGCGACGACGCTGGTGAGATTGTAATCGGACAGGCCCAAGCGTATGAAGTACATCCACGTCCACATAATCGATATGCTTCTACTACGCAGCTGAGTACCCGTTCGACCTCGACCAATGCGGCAACTATTGAAGTGATGTACACGCCTGAACTTCCATTTACGCCTATGCAATATCCTAGGACTAGTTACCATAGTGGAAGTCGATGGTCCAGTCATACTAGACAGCCATCCGTTATACCTGAAGACGAGGATGTCGTTCGCCCAAAGACAGCTGTCAATGTGCCACCTTCGCCTTCAGCATACAGTGCCCATAGCGTACGAACGTCAGCTAGCGAGCCAAAACCCCGATCCGACGGTTCACACAAGCTCATGGAAGTGACAGCAGAGGAGGAAGCTTTGCTGGAATTAATGCGGAAGAAGCGTGCAGCAATGGCAAGAAACTTGAGTGTTGCACATGCAAACTCACTGATCGAGGAGCAAGATAAACCACGACAGGCACCTGAGAAACGTTATCGTACATCCGGTTTCCTTGCGGAGGCTAGCCCAGTTCGCGTGGTAGAGACCAAATCGATTCGAAGAGCCTCAGCTATCCCTCCGTCTTCGATCCAGCTTCCAGCTAGGGGGAGACCTCTCAAGGCCCACTACGATGCACATATCGGCCAAAGCCATATTCGAGACAGTTCTGCAAGCGATGCGTGGTCCGATCGTCATAGCTCACCAGTGAGCCGATTAGCAAACGCTCCTTATCTACCGACACCGTCTGCATGTTCTCCATTAGACCCATTCCCACCACTTTCACCGACAGCGACTACAAGTGTAAACTCGATGACTACTATCGAACACGCCTCCCCTCTACCATCACCGATAACCCCTCGCCTTCGATATGAGGAAGTCAACGTCAAGGTTGCCAGCAGTGACACCAGCAATGATACTGATGAGGTTGCAGTTATTGAAACAGGGACCATTGGTGTCCCATCAGGACGCATCAAATCTCCAGATTCTTCTCATGACGTATCTTCGCATCGACGTCGTCGTACAGCATCCAGTGGTGCTGAGGTCTCTTTTCCCGTACCGCCAACACATGGCCTTACCGATCTCGCCCCTGTGTCCGAAGTCAGCTCACGCCCATCCAGCATTGTCGAATGCTCCGTGCCAAAAGTGCAGCACAAGGACTCAAAACGTGTTAGTGGGCTTACGGTACTGACAAACGCGCATTCGCCGAGTCGACGGAGCAGTGCGCATTCAAGTCATTCGCGATCATCTTTACATTCGCATACGTCCAGCTCTGTCAATGGACTTGAGAAGAAGACTTCGAAACGTGTCAGTCGCCAAAGCAGCGCTACCAGCATGAACAGCAATGCGAAAGGCAAGAGAACCAGCGTCAGTCATGATGTACTGGCTGCTTGGAACTCTCTAGGTGGAACATATTAAATGCATCACCTCATTGACGCTGTCACAAGCCACCCCCGCCGCATCGTTTTTCCATCTTCCACCACATTTCCATTTACCACTCAGTGATTTTTTATACCATTTTTGCCATTTAGATTTCGTACATGTACCCATGTGGTAAAAGGCCCCTCCGCACCCCACGGAACCACGAATCTCCTTACGTCACATTGTCATCCAGTTTTATCACGCGTTGCATGTTTGTTCTTTTGGGAAATCGCGCAGTTCTGTATTATTATCTATACCTCGGCATATGGGTACGCTACAGGATGGATTTGGGCGGGGCCCAGGTAACGAGGATTAGGGCGGTAAATAGTCGTATGTATATTGCTAATTTCTAAGGCTCGATATATCGAGTCCACAATCACTGTTGTTGTGCATATGCAGCGCTCGGCCAGCGAGCTCAATCAACAATCAACAATCTAAATTTCACCTTGTCCAGGGTACCAGTGCTGTGTGTGATATGCAGGGGATAGCCATATTTGCTTTTCTTTTTCCGCCCTATATTGGCGGCGTACGACGTGGCACAACCAAGGGGGAGGGTCGGTTTTTCTTTATTTGTTTTTTTTTTCCTGAGACTTCGGGACCGCCTTCGATGGACGGGTGGGAATCGCCTGGTTCTCGCGTGGCTGTCTAGGATCGGACGATCAGTGTGTATTGGCTTCCGGGGGAGGCGTGGAAGAGCCGCGCGTGCAACATTGCTACTTGTTGATACAACATGGCGAGGCAGGTTATGTTACACGAAATTCAGCACAGAAGGCATATTGAGCATGTTTTGGCCCTAGTTCACGATACTAGTAGGTGCGTGAGGTGGGAGAAGCGAGGTGGATTGTGGGAATAGTTGATTGAATTATTGGAGTTAGGTTTCCAAGGTTGTGTGCCTTCTTGTGCCTGATTGATGGTAACGAATAAACGCCATGGGGATCTGCACATATTTGTGAAAGCCCTACGCTCATTGTCATGATATTTTTCCCTTTGATTTATATGTCCTGACAGTATTGAAGTAGCGAAGCCATGACGGATTGCAAGAGAAGTACGATAAAATTCTTCGCGAAGCCTCATCTATCAGCATTTGTTGACCCTACGCCAAAACATGAGCTATATTTCAAGGGAGGTTGATAGCGGAGGCTGCTGCCTTTGAAAATGATCTATTGGTGGCAGCGTTTAGGGCCTGTTCGGTGCGCCAGCTGTTTTTCAAATACCTAGTTTATGCTGGAGGTAACGCCGGTAGCGTGGCCGAGGGCGCCTTAGTTTCCGCCACTGGCCTTACCGAATCGAGCCAGACAAAATTTTGGTGTGTTCGGTGCGGTAGTTTGTCTGTTTGTATTCCATCTTGGCAGTTTTTGTGACCGGTCTCAACCTCATAGAGCCTCCAAGTACGCCCTACGACGCCAATCTCGCGCAAGTCGCTCGCGCTGCTATTAGTGAGGCCTCTCTATCTCTATCTCTATCTCCGCGATCCTTAAGTGTAGTTACTACTACGAACACTCTTTGAAAGAGTCTTAGCTACTAGCGAGTTGTCTTAAAGCTTCAAAGAACTCTTAAGCAGTACTAGCCCCAACGATGTTAGTAATTTAGTAGAGGTAGACGACGACCTAGATAAGCTCCCTCGTAGAGGCGAGTTTCACTATATAACTGCTGTGGATTACTACTATCGTACGGTTTGTACGCTCGTACGCCTGTAGGCTCCTCTCTAAGTTGAGTGAGTACGGCTGCCTCAACGCTGGCGATAACTACCTTACGATGGGCTGGATGGAGTGGAGGCATCACGTGCGTAAGTTAAATCGATTTGAAAAATAAAAACAGCTCCAGAGGTGAGTTGCTAAGATTAAACTGTTTAAAGGCCTTAAGAGGTAACTTGTGGGTCATGTCAGCACTAAGCAGGGTACAGAGATTGCTAGCGTTACTAGCGTTTTAATTCCTTTCAAACTGCATCAAAAAACCCTCGGCGATCCGAACTCGCGCCGTTTAAATTTACGATTTGTATTTATTTTTGAATAAACAGGCACAAATTCTGGCTCACCGAACAGGGCCTTGGATTTTTAGATATGTGTACTTGTGGCTCATTCACCATTTATTCAGGACATCTCATTGTCGCATTTGTTCACTCGTGATTGCGTGCTGAGATATGGATCCTGAGCCTCACGTAGGTACCTACCTACAGGCAGCTGTGACACATTTTCGGGACAATGCTACCATGACCCCAATAGAGTAACGGTTGTAGGATATGAAGAATCTCAAGATCACATTGTCAAATCACACAAAACTAGTGGCTAGCGGAAGGGCTGAGGCAAGTTTCATTTTCTTCACCCAACATGAGGTTGATGTAATATCTATCATTCATGCAGCCTTCCAACAATCCAATCATGTTATCATTTGGATTATCATGCCGCGTCATATACCTAGTCACTATAATATAATATAGGAAGTTGGGCCTTTGCGTAATTCAATTATTTTGTGACAGAGATGACACTTGTATGTAATATATTGAAACCTTTGTCATAGGTTCATGGCTACAGCCACAGCCACAAGATTCCAAATGTAATGTTAAAGAGTCATTGGGTAGAAAGGCTCACCTTCTGTAGCCATCTGATCTTCTCCTATGCCTTAAGTATTGCAAATTTTCTGAGCGTGACACCGTTATTCCCCATACACCGATTAAACAACAATTAGACAACTTGGAGGACACCCTCCTTCCCATGGAGGTTAGCGACGGCGCACATTCCCACCAAAGCTGTCACTCTTGAATACAGCCCTTCCTTCTTCGCCTCCATATGTGCGTTCGGGCGCAATATCCGACTTGTGCGTGTTAGAGCTTATTTGTCCACCCTGCAAAAAGTACCAACAAATCCACGTGATCCAGCAGAAGACGACGTCAAAACCAACGCTGCTCACTGCTGGATGCTCGAGCAGCGCGCTCCATATTCCTTGGAAACCACTGTAGGATGTTGCTAACAATGTGGTCTTCACCATCATTAGACTCGCATTGGCAAATGTCAAGACCCACATGTAACCATACGCCTTATCGCTGAACGCTACGTCGGCCTCAGGCAAGTATTTCTCTGGAAAAATTACCCTTGCAAAAGGTAGAATGAGCATAGATACGTGAGGAATTAGCAAGACGGGTAAAAAGTCCGCGGAATGGTGCCAGTAATGCTCATCAGCAAGTAGGAACGCTGGAATCGCAGTGGCAAAGGCCATGATGAGATTCAGGAGCCAAGTACCGAACCAAGTCATCGGCTGGGCTCTGGACGAGGAAGTAGACTGCGGTGCTGGTGGGCTTAGAAGCAGCGTAAGGAAGAACAAGTTTGTAGCAAAACTGATTGCCACGATTTGACCGAGAAGCATGAATGCCCAAGTATGCCTGACTCCTCTTCTCACACCTAAGGATATTAGCTACCATCTCGCGGTACTCTTAGCTCTTTCTGTGCTTACCTTTCTGCTCCATGTACAAGCCTAATCCTAGGGCGAAGAAGAAGATTTGGTGACTCCACCAATAACGTGCGTTCCCTACAACTACTAATTCCCATGCTTCATGGAACAGGCTGGTTTCTCTTAGCCATAATCCCCAGTGCCGATGATTCGGATCAAGTTCATAGAAACTTCGCCACATCAGCCAAGTCCGGTAGCTCAAACCGAAATACTTGAGCATGAACGTCCATGTTGTGAGCAGGCTTCCACCCGCTAGTACACTAAATAACACAACATGCTCACTGGGCGGTGCATTTCCGATGGTGGATTTCTTGAGGACGTAATATCGCTTTACTATTCGTCGAATAATGAACACGGACACAGAGAAACATGTCAATAGGTACGAGTAAAAGATTAAATATGGCCGTGTATTGGTGTCGGCACCTTCGGGCGGTGGTGTACGATTTATGTAGCGTTGTGGAATAGTGTAGCCAGGTGGGCCGAAACTGGGAGGTGCCATGGTGAGAATGTAGATTTGAGAATTTTGTGCTGTGAGCATTACTTACGAGGTATCTCGTCCTTTATGTGTTGGTCTGGGAAGTGATGAAAACGTGTTCACTGCGGATTTCAGATGGTATCGACTGGATTCGCTGTTTAGGCAATGTGTATTGATTAAAAGACCATTTGATAACGGGCACTTGTTTTTAGGATGGAGTCGGCATCTAATTGTCGGTAAGACACCAATCAACATCGTGGCTGTGACATCGGTCCGAAATTGGCAGATGGGGCTGGTCACGTGCTGTGGAGAGCGGCCCACGTGCCGCAATGCCAAGGCGATGGTGGATCGTGAGCATCGTCAGAGGGTTCCATGAGTTTCTGTTCTCCAAACGTCTGAACTTCTTTTAGTTTCTCCTTCTCTCATATATCCTCCAGCACTCTATTATTAATTGTTACCTAAATAAAGTCTTCACGATTACCATCGTGCTGCTTGAAAGGTTTCCTGTGATGTCACGCACACGGACCACTTGAAGGTTTTCTTGGTCACAATCGTTGGTCATCGCCTTTCCTCACCGCCAAACTTGAACCGAGTGTTTGCGCTCTCTCTTCCTTTGAAAAGCACCTGTTGTCTTTTATACAATTCTGTTTATTTAGCCGTCAACTT
This sequence comes from Ophiosphaerella korrae, assembly GCA_028456385.1. Lineage (NCBI taxonomy): Eukaryota > Fungi > Ascomycota > Dothideomycetes > Pleosporales > Phaeosphaeriaceae > Ophiosphaerella > Ophiosphaerella korrae. The sequence goes on along the minus strand of JALNQF010000051.1, from coordinate 92,149 downwards.
GCCAAGGCTAGCCAAAATTAGGTAGCGACAATGACCGACACGCCGCAAACAACAGCTGGAGCTGATCCGAAGGAAGCCAGGGTTCTCGAGCAACACTTAGACCCAGGATACACTTTCTCGGCAGAATTTGACCCGCAAACACCGAATACAGAAGACACTCCTAGAAGCTCATCTAATTCACTCCGCCCAGCGATTGAGTCTTCGTTGCAGTTACAGGGTGGTGATATCCATCGTGATCTCTACAAAATTGCTGGGCAAGGAAAACGAGCGAAATTGCATCAACGGTCTGCGACCTTCTCCCACGGGCATTCGTTTGCATCGCCATCCGAGTCTGATTTCGATCACGATGAGCTCCCAGTTCAGGATCAGTTGGCGCCTGGGGGCATGAGACGCCAATTTCTACAACGGCACAGCAAGCGTGCCAGCTATATCTCGGAACCAGTAACAAGAAATTTCATTTCCTTTCTAGAATTGTACGGAAATTTCGCAGGCGAAGATCTAGAGGAAACGGATGATGAGGAGGCCGTTGACAATGGAGAAGCCGAGGATGAGCGCAGGCCGCTACTTGGCCGCAAGCAGAGCTCGAAGAGGTTGCGAGAAAGAGGCGATGCCTCACAGGTGAAGACATTTTTCACATTACTCAAGGCATTCATTGGTACAGGTATCATGTTTCTGCCAAAAGCTTTCAAGAATGGTGGCATGTTGTTCTCAGCTATAACTCTCATTGTTGTCAGCGCTGTTACGGCGCTTTGCTTTGAACTTCTCCTCTCGTGCAGGAAACAATACGGCGGTGCTGGTTATGGAGACTTAGGGAGATCAATCAGCGGTCCAAAACTCCGCACACTAATTCTGGTATCCATCACCCTATCGCAGCTTGGCTTTGTCTGTACAGGTCTTATCTTCACAGCAGACAATCTTGCATCCTTTCTCGATGCAGTCACCAAGACAAGAGATGCGCTGTTGTCAACTAACGCCCTCATTGGCATTCAGCTCATCGCATTGATTCCGCTATCATTAATACGCAACATCTCCAAGCTCGGACCGGCCGCTCTCCTCGCTGATGTCTTCATTCTTATCGGATTAACGTATATCTATTGGTACGACCTCTTCTGGATCAGCAAGATGGGTGGCTTCCATCCCACCATTGAACTCTTCAACCCACGAGACTTCACAATGACTATTGGCTCGGCCATCTTTGCTTTTGAAGGCATTGGGCTGATTCTACCCATTCAATCAAGCATGGCACAGCCTGAGCATTTCAGTAAACTGCTTTACATAGTCATGCTGATTATCACTGTCATCTTCACCTCAGTTGGCGTTCTATGTTATGGTACTTTTGGCGAGAATGTATCCGTCGAGGTCATTGACAACTTTCCTCAAACCAGCAAACTTGTTAACGCAGTACAATTTTTGTACTCAATGGCCGTCTTGGTCGGCACACCTGTGCAACTCTTTCCTGCTCTTCGTACCATCGAGCTCAAAATCTTTGGGCGTGCGTCGGGCAAGCAGAGCAACCTTACGAAGTGGAAGAAGAATGGCTTCCGAACTCTATTGGTTCTCTTCTGTGGAGCGGTTGCCGCCGGAGGTGCGAGTGATCTTGATAAATTTGTGGCGCTCATCGGAAGTTTCGCTTGTGTGCCACTTGTGTACATCTATCCAGCATATTTGCACTACAAAGGTGTCGCTAATCGACCGTGGGAGAAGGCCGGAGACGTCACAATGATGGTTGTGGGCTTGGTTGCTATGGTATATACAACAAGTATAACAATTGCTAGGTGGGCAGAGACGTAAGTCAAGGAGATCAAGCGATGATTAAAAAGCCACTGTCTTAAATTTTTTAAATTTGCATATACCCGTATGGCGTTATGGGGTGGACGTTTGAAGTTGGTGTAAAATGAATATGTACTATTTGCATCTGTATAACATATTAAGTTTGCCAAGTAAAGTGTTTAATCATTCATATGATGGCTCTTATGGCTTTCCGCATGTAGAACAGGGTATTACAACATTTCTACGCTCCTGTGTGTGCACGAGGTTTGAGCGTGGAAGGATCGCTTGACTACTTCCGAGTCAACCAGATTTTGTTGGTCAAACCAACTGTGCCCTGCATACCACACAACATCATGCCATATCCTTCTATCGTCAACAATACATCTTACAGCATACAACCCATCACATACGATACTGCGGATGAATGCCTCACCTTTGTCAACAATGCGCGCCGTGAAATATTTTCTGATCGACCCATAAAACCCATTACAGGAGACCTTATCGAATTAGGAAGTTATTTCCTTGAAGCACGAGATGGCAATGAATTAATCGCCATCATTGGATACGTCCCTTTTGACCATCGTTACTCCTTCCTCAACTACGAAAAAGTGCGAACAGTCGAAGTAGTGCGTCTATACGTTGACAACCGATATCGGCGTTGTGGATTGGCAGGTGCACTCTTCTCGGCATTACGTGACAAAGCATTAGAGGAGGGCATTGAGTGCCTGTATCTACATTCACATCCCTTTCTGCTGGGTGCGATAAATTTTTGGCAAAAGAATGGGTTCAAAATTACATGGGAGGAGGACGATCCAGTTTGGCAGACTACGCATATGGAACTGCTGCTCAAAGGATTAAGATGAACAACAAACATAGTTTTTTTTTCTGTTGAAAACAAATGAAATTCGTTAGAGTGATTCCACGTCTAACGAAGGCCACCGTCTACTAAGAAGGAGCCAATTAGAATACTACCAAAGTAAGACTGCGCCATATTAATTGGCTCTTAGTAGACGGTAACACTCGTTAGGCGCAGAATTCCATTAGCGTTGATCAAAGCCTGGCATTGAGTTGGCACGCTCTCTATCGACTCATCCAAAAACTCATCTGTGATAGAGTCCCACGCTTCCCTCGCGACCCCACGAAACCTGTAGTACATGTAGTCCCTACCCTCAGCCGGATCTGGGTAGTGTATATCAGTGTGGTCCTTCATCCTGTTTTACACAGTCTTAATGGGATTTAGGTTAGGTGGAGAGGCTGGCTAGAAGATTGGATATACCCCTCTCTCCTGAAGTTCTTCTTGAGTTGCTTTACCAGCGTGTCCAGCAGCCCCATCTTGCATAAGCCTCAGGTGTGAATTGAGGCGTATTTAGCCATGGATGGTGGGGGCTATCCTCTTAGAGAAGCTCTCTGAATTGATATATTTCCGCCCCTCCCAGAATTAGCAAGGGCCCTTGTAGAGCCAGAGAAGCAGCCCAGAACATCCACCCATGCCTCTTACGCGCCCTACCCACGAGACAAGTTTAAAGAAACTCGTTTAACGCGTCCTTCATGAGGTAGAGAGATCCTCAATAAGTTGATCAACCTGAGCTTTGGAGCGTCTCTTTGGCGTAGCACGTTCAGCATGGATCGTATATTGAACCTGATTCTCTGTAATCCCAAGGAGCTCAGCAATATACTTTTGCGTGTGACCAGCAAGAGCAAGAGTCTTGACTTGAGGGTGTTGATCACGTGTGAAATGAGAAGGACGGCTTGGTGGCGTAGATGGCGCTGGCGGGTCCATTCTGAGATAGAGGCAACTGGAGGACTGGCGCAGAGACACGTGTTGACAAGAAAACATTTATTATCATACAAATCTACACCTGTTTTGATGCAAAACGGTCTCTGCACACCCCAGCTCAGTCCCACCTTGAAAACTTAGGCCTCTGACCACAGTATGTTCGTAACTTGTTGGGCATTTTCGAATCCTTATTCATCCTCGTCATAGTCGTCGAAAGGCCAGTGTTGTTCGGTCATTTCCTTCAACCACGGGTCATCGCTAACTGCGGTAAGCCCTTCTTCCCTAATCAACTTTGCCCTCTCTTTCGTGCTTTCAAACGATTCATTTGGCGTCCATCCATCAGATGCAGTACCAGGTACCCTATTAATCCGTTCCATATCAGAGTCAACTTCACAGAGGGACTCGTCTAGTGCAGCTCTTCTTTGTACTTCTTGCTCTCCGAGCATAATAGGACATACTGGGATTGTAGGTGCAATCTTTGACCAATTTTGTAACACCCGGACAATATCCATTTGGAGGGGAGTATTAAGGCCTTCCCAAGGACTACCAGCATCGTTGAATATTCGGCGCTTTAGGAGACCTGTTTCTTGTTCAAGGGCATGCCAATGAGGTCCATTCATTCGCTGCGTAAACTCTAGGTAAAAGAAATGTATATGCCGACGGCGGAACTGTTCCTGTACCCTAGTACGTTCATCTTCATCCATTGATTCAAAATCCTCTGGGAGCTGTGGTGGGATAAATGATACAGACTCCTCATCATTATAGTTCTGGAATGAGTTTGGTATACCAGCAGCAAGGAATATCGGTAGAACTAAAGAATGTTGCCAATCAATTAGACCAATAATACTAAAGTCTTCGGAAACGAAGATATTATTAGGCTGGAGATCAGGATGGCGAAGAATAGGCAGATTGAGCTTCGGACACGTAGGTACAAGATAGGGAGCAAGCCGGATATAATCTACCGGTGAATCGGTATATTCCTCAGGATCCTGCTTCTTATAATCGAAAGTTTCTCTATACGCACGCTCGAAGGGGAAACGGGGTCGTCCGTACATACGAATCCAGACTAATTCTTTCTCAGCAGGAGTCTGAAGAACAAGGCAAGGATCGTTGTCTATAAATGTTAGGAATAGTTAAATATATTAGCTACATACCACTTACGAGGGCCTCGGTCGATATCAAGATTTCCGCGTTCGCCGAACCACCATCGTAGGGCCGCATAGGGCCCTATACACAATTCGCCGTCAGACCCAGGTATATCTATTTTGGGAGTACTGGGAGGCAGATCGCGAGTGTAGTATATGCTCCCACTAGCTGGTAGGTCGATAGTAAAGAGCTTCGTTTCCAACTTCACGATTTGGAGGAGAACTTTAAGCCTTTCTTGTTCGGAAAGGCCAAACCAGGTATCCCCAATAGGTCTTCCTGGTAGTTTTTCCATTAATATGTACTCAGCGCCGACGGCATTACCATCAACTGAATACCCTAAAACTCGAGGTGTAGGGATCCCATGGGCGCGAACAAAAGCCAAAGTTGCGACCTCACTCGCTACTGCTAAACGTTGCGGCAACGTTGACGGGTAGGGAAGGCGGGCAAGTATAGATGAGCCATCTTTCATTGATATATCAAAGACACGGTTAAAACCGCCCTCGGCAATTTTGCAGAAGCTTTTGATATCTGAAGTAGGCCTGTTGACTGACTTCGCGGCGGCTTTCAGGAGTTCATCGACGTTAAATACTAAACATCGTTCGGCTAGACGGCGACGCTCGTTGTAACTGAAAAATAGGAGATCAGTCTATCAATTGAACAAAATACTGCATTAGAACATACATCCATCTCCCAGAAGTGTACTCGAACAATTCGCGATTATTTTCAATATCCTCTATGGCAGTCCGGGACGAAGCGAACGCGCAGCTACGGCTAGGAGAAGATGAGCGGAGGAAGTTGCGGGGGAGATTCTTATTTATGGGTGAATCCCAACCCGCGAGTCGAAATAGCGCTCTATGAAGGGTCATGATGGAGAGGGGAGGCGGTACGTGTCTGATACCCCGCGCTGGCCTCCTACCAGGCGTTCACACACCTGAAGGATTCAGCGTCAACCAAGACACAATGGAAAACCTAGGGAAGGCTGCATCTGGATAACAGGTAGCTGTTGCGGGAAGACGATTGGATGTGGTGGAGCGAAAGTGACCTCGAGTTCGTCGGTTGCACGAAATGCGTTGGCGACGCTCTGGTCTCGAGATAGTTAGGATGCGACCCCTCGCCACAATCCCCTTGTGCACGCTCTGAACCGTTCACCACCAATGACCAATCTTGAATTTTTTTTTTCAAAGCCCGAATTCACCAGTAGGTCAGAAACTGTTCTACGTGCTGGCGGGCCCACAACCAATTGGAGTAATTCCTCTCCGGAGCACACATCCATTATAAAACCAAAGCAATTCGGAAACCATTATACAATTATGGTCTCCTCCATCGACTGTGCCTCCTCCAGGTTTCCTCCTCATCAATATCCTTCCAAATCCTGTACTCATTTAATTCAGCCAAGTGCTGTGCCACCTGCACTATTGTGCTATAATGGCTGTATCTGTCCACGGTGCCCATCCGGATTTTGTTGCCCTTGATATGAGAAACCAGATTGGTTCTTGAGGCGCGTTACAGATGAAGTACCAGTAAGTGTCATGTGGAAACTTCTACAGGCACAGTTCGTCCAGAATACATATATAGTTGCCCACTTCTTCAGCTTTTAATCCCATCATACACATCTCAACATCCTTTCCGACCCGTCTTCAAGGAATTCCACCGCACCGATTTTTTTATATCAACTGTATAACATTCACACTTCTCCAGTATGCCTATCCCCACGTCATAGGAAATAAGAACCTCTAGCTGATTACGCTATGTAGAATCCTGACCATGGAGGCACTTAAATTAGTTAGTAAAGCTCTTGGGGATAGTGGCGCCTGGAAAAAACTCGCGAACCCGACAGTCGGCCGCGGGAAAACCGCCTGGCCCAAAAGCAGTGCCGAACTCGAAAGCGGTGGATTCCGCTTCAATTATGACGAAGAAGTGACGCGGAACGGAACCGTATTCCACAAATTCCAGTGTCAGCCAAACACCGGCAAAATTCCGGCTTCGCTCAAAGATTGGAGGGAGAAGCATGGTGGAACTCATGCAGTCATCGCCACCGTTCTCATCAAGAAGGGCGGTACAAAGTCGGAGGTTTTGCAAGCGGTTGAGGAAGCGATGAGGAATTTCAAGGCTTAATCGATCTGCTGGAGGCAGAACTCTAGTGGCTCCACGTAGCTGACTAGATAAAGGAGGCGTGATTATATTGTAGGCAATTCTACAGCAGTATTGGTGTGGTACACTCGTTCAAATTCAATGTTCAACATCCACCCATGTCGCTCATTTAATTACCCAACAGTGTAATAGGTATTGTGGGTATTTAAATATAACGTGCTCTGATTCTTATACAAAATTCTTCGAGCCTCTGCTTGATCGCCTGGTGGCAAGCCATTGTTTGGATAGCTTCTGGTAGTTGTTCGCAGCTCGTCTTACACCTCAGCCACGATATAGCGTAGGGCAGCAGGTAAGAATAGAAGGCTAATGAAATTTACGGTTGAAGCGGACCGACGTTTACAGATAACACGTAAAGAAAAGATAGGAGAGAGTACATTACCTACTTAGGAAGGGATATGATAAGACATACCTATTGATGTCATTACAGTAATAGATTATTTCCTATATATTATATGTTAGCACGTCCGTATTACACTAGGCGTCCGACCCAGGAAGTATTTAAATATCTCCTCCTAATACTCAAGCCTATAGCCTAAGAGTAAATTTATAATAGACTACACCCCTTCTCCTAGACTAGATAATTACTATATTTTTATTATTAAGTATTATTCACTAAAGTCTCTATAGTAACTTATTAACCTGATGAAGTTTATCCTTTTAGCTTCCCCTAACGTTACTACTACTACCTTTCTTATTCTTGCACCTATCCGAGTTCGGGCTTATATCTCGTTCGCCTTCTATTCCTTCAAAAGGAGAGATGGATCTGCTTAAGAGATATAGTAGTTCCTATAAGTAAACATCAAGGACTTACGGATCATATTATGAGATAAAGTACATGAGGGTGTACGATATAAAAGAAAAGTTATTGTATGCAGAATACCGTGATAAAGAAGCGTCTGAAAGGGAATAACTCACTTTGAATGTGAATTCTCTTTTACACATGCCCTGTAATTTATTATATTTTGACAAGAATATGAGGAGTAATCCGGCAATCTTCGTCCTTTTATCAGCTGGTAGCGCCAACTAACATGAGAATCAGCCCACGATGGTTGGCCAACTTTGGGAGGTCTTATGAAGAGACCGTGCGTAGTACTCTTGTACCTACAGCTACTCCAGCACAAGCGATGACTGATAATCCAACGTACTCACTGAAAAGTTGACCCAACTTTCGGTATCGAGTTGTAAAATATAGAGCATTTCCTGTTTATGCAGCACAGTTTGATGAAAGGAAGAACATTCATTTCGCTGCTCTCCGACGCCCAGCACCCGGAGCAATAATGAGACTGTGTGATCGAAGGACATGAGGCTTACGATAGTTGGCCAACGAAAGACGCCTCACACGCAGAGCTAAGGCACACGCGTAATTGCTCATTGAGACTCACCAGTCTGGCCACTTGGGTATCGTTCCGCTAGCCACCCACCTTGTTTATATTTCGGTCTGACTATCTAAATCTCATCCCGTGGGAACCATAATTCGAGATCTTAGTAGGGTCACATTTTTCACCCTATCAGTACTGCGCCTCTATTGTACTAACGTGGCATTGCGACTACGCCTTACAGAACTGAGACTCCCTCGTTAGGCTTCTAAGGGTGCCACAACGGGACCCTAGATTCAAGCCAGTAGTGGTGATAATTTGATTAGAAATAAAGTTAAAGAACCCCATACATTTCCCGGTAATGTCTTGCGATAATATCGTGTATATAATCTCTACTATATTTCGCACAATCTGACATAACTCAGCAGCTTTCGCATCATTAGCTCATTCTCCTCCAACTATCATAAACAGCTAGCAACCTCTTATGCCAACAGTAATAGTACATCACTACTTCTAGCTTGAGCGTCCATTTTTATCCATTTTTATCTTCTGACGTGGGACAACAGATGTGCTATTGGTGATTCCCCAAAATCCTTGGAGTGTTACTCCGGGCAATTATATACGTGTTGATGGCCGTTTTGTCGACTTGCAGGGGAGAAATCAGTTTTGGGGTACAGCTTCGATTGATGATGGACCGGGAACACCGACTAGTATGATATGCCAACCACAAACAGTGGTGACTGAGAAAGCAGTAGAGGCTGAGGGACAAGAAATGAGCATTGGTGATGTTGCATCTAGTGGGGCACCAGCTGCCTAGTACAGTCTTGAATATGCCTGACAGGGCTCATTTTGGTATTTACTCTTCCTCAATCCGCACTGTCGGTTCATACGAAGTGGTGGGCTTGTGCTGCTTTACAATATTAACAAATATTAGCCAGAAAATCGCGCAACACTCATATGAATGTAGTTGTTTAGGCCGGGGATAACTTTAAGTTTGATATTGAAATGCTTGAATAAGCATCAAACCTCCACCCAGAACCGCATATAAGATCATCTGTTTAGCCCAACATGTAAAAGCATATGGGCTTAGATTATTGTTACCTACTCACTAAACATGTCATGAGTCTGCCGCGCGAAGCTAGAGCTCAACGGGCCACCGCAATCAGTACACGTCTGGCAGGGCGCTTGAGTATCACTGGGTGGTTGGAAAATGAGTGAATGCCACTTAGCCCCTGTTCGTTTGCACTTGCAGCGCTACGATAGCCCGCGGGACCCACATTCTATAGAAACATTTTAAAAATTGAACCTCCAAGTCCACTGGCGCTACTTTACTCTCTTATATAAAGAAGTCTGCTTCTCGACCACCCACTTCAGCGGATCACTTACTGCCCAATCAACTCCAGTTCGAAGCTTTGCTTAACACCAAACATTACAAGATTACCGCAGATTAACCATACGCCTCTACGCCCACCACCACTGAGAAATATTCCAATCTTCTCGATATCCAACATTCAAAGTCGCCAGCAAACCGCAGACATGGCCACATCTTTCCAGTCGGTATGTCTCCTACTGTAGCATGCCGCCGATAGGGCGACCATTTCTAACCAACACCAAGGGATTGGTCCACTTGAACGCAGCTATCATCGCGTTTCAACAAGCCAGCGTCACCCTACCCTTTGGAGGCATCAACCCAAACGCGAGCAACATCATAAGCTCGCTGGCGTCAACTACCACCACCATCACACCCTTCATAGACCTCGACACACCGATGCCAGATGCGCAAGACGCGCCAGAGCAAGAAGAAGCCGAAGGCAACGAAAAGGAACACCATGGCCAAACCCAATGTCGCCTCCACCCACCCAAGAGGCAAAGGAAAGTCACGCCTCCAAGGACAACTCCTTTAAGAGTGACTCCTCCGCGGACAAGGAGAAACGGGTTTTCAAGGGCTCCACGCGTTTCCTTATCAAGGAGATTTGAGAGCTTGGACTGGAGCCAGCTTCAAATAGTTCCACAAACGAGTCCAAGCAAGGATGAAGGGGAGTTACCAGATTCTCCCGAAGTCGCAGCAGCGTTCGAAACAGTGTCGACGCTAGGGAAAAGGAGCTTTGCATCCTGCAAGGCAAATAGACGGCCGGGTGTACAGAGAGCGCTCAGGGCGCCGGAGTTTAAGACGGTGTCGGTGCAGGGGAAGAGGAAGTTGGACGAGTATTGGAAGGTGCAGCCCATAAAGAAGAGGGCACGGACGAGGAGATGAGCGGCAGTGATGCCATGTTTCTTGCTTTCAGTTAGGCCGCGCATAGCTGGAATTATATTATATGTTTATTTCTGGTCCTTGCGTCGCTCGAGTCTGTTCGACTGGACCGGAAATAGATATCCTCTATTCACCCATTACGCTGTCTTCTGGTACTAACAAGGCAGACCTTTACGCAAATCACGTTCATCATATCACACCAAGAAGCCTATAAAAGGCCCATCTATCCAATAGATCTAGCTATATCTCTCTGTGAAGCCGTCTAGCTGAAGCATAAAGTTGCTCTACGCCATAAGTTCCTCTATCAAGACGCCTTAAACCTTGCCATTTTGAACACCAAACGCCGTCTAGATGGTACATATTTCTGATCGTGAGATACCGTGTGGCCATAGAGTACCACCCCAAAGCGGATGAGCCAAGATGTCGAGATATACGACAAGAACACCAGAACGCCCCGTAACGAAAACGCCTTAAGCAATCCATCGCGTCTCTATATCTTGTGCTTCGCCGGCACCCTGGACACTGTCTTTTCGCCGATTGAACTCCTCCCCAACCTCTTCCATGTTCATCCTTTGCCTACGCCTCTTTACCTTTTTATTTTCATCCTTCTCCTTGCTACTTTTCTGTGCACCAAGTTTCCCAAACGCCTGCATCTGCGCTTCTGCAGCTTGTTTTTGCCGCTCTGCTTCCTCCTCATCCCAGCCGTCTTCCTTTTTCTTCTTCTTTTCTTCCTCTTCCAACTTCAACCTTTCCACATTCTCGCGTTCCTTCTGTGCTTGCTCCTCCTTCTCTTTTAGCTCTTTCTGCTCTTCCTCGTTCTGCTCCTTTTGACGTTCCTCTTCCTTCTTTTTGGTTTCGTCGATTTTCTTGTTGAGCTCTTGCTCTTCGTCCAGTCGTTTCTGCTCGCCATTATCCTCGTTCTCGTGGAGCCATACGCCGCGGTTATCGCGGAATACTTCTTTGATTTGATTTAGAGTACCGCAAACGCCATCGACTTCGCCCCAAGGCAGCCACACTTGCTCGGATGCTGTCCATACGCCGCCTCGACCACCGCGTTTGTCCCAAGCGCGGTCGCCGCCGACAAGGGAATTATGGTATCCGTTCGGTGATTGAGGTGTGCGAAAGTAGTTGCGTAGCAGGGCGCGTTTATGTGGGGAGTACCACATGTCGTACCACGTCACATTTGCAATTGGAGGGTGATCAGGGTTGTTGCGTCGGAGCATGGGATTGTCGAGAATGACTGCAGGGACGGCACCCGTATATGTATTTTGTAGGAGTGAGACGTTATTCCATGGTGTTTTGCGGTCAGGGAGATCATCTAATTCGTTGTTGAAGTCTAATTTATCAATGTATGCGGTTTTCGGGTTTGGCGATGGGTTGTTTTTCCCTAGATCGATTCGCCAGAATGGAGGATTGGAGTTGTTCAGGGCAAGAGGAAGTGTCAGGTACTGTGCCCATGAACTGGGGTTGTGGTATTTGGAAAGATCTGTCGAATTATCGTGGAGTAAAGGAACCAGTTCATCCTCGTTACAGTATGCAATAGGTTGGAAGAGGGTATGAGTGTAATCTAGACCGATGGAGAACTCGTATTGTGTCGTGTTGGAGAGCATCGCAGCCTCAAGTTTGCGCTGCGGTGCCGGCTTTGAATTTTTGCTAGTTAGAAGGTCCTTAATCTTTGCACTAGTAGGCTTATTTTGCTTTTCTTCCGCGTCTCTTCTCAATTGTTGTTCCCCAAAAATTGTCGCAAACACGGACTGGATTGTCTGCCTCTGGTTGTGTTTCAGGTCAAATTTCTTTAGTGCAGCCTGATACAACATCTTTAGGTCCCTCACAGGCCCCATGATCATCTTGGAGTCGAGATACTTGGCTGGTCGGTTGGCAATGTTCAACGATTCCCGATCGCCGTAAATATCGGCTGGCAGCATCGAATGCGGGGCGTACGTGCAAGCCATATCATCACCCTCGCACCACTTTTCTGCGCCAAAGATGATAGTTTGATTGATTTTCTGGTACCCATTTTTATCAACGCCGTATTGCTCAAGCAGCCGCGCGTTTGCATCTTCTAAAACCCTTGCATATTGCTTGATGATAGCATCGCTAGGTAGCTGAAACCATGTGTTTTTACCATCTACGACCAAAACCAGGTCTTCATCTTGCACAAGTTTGGTATTGTGGAGGTATTGCCGGATAGCTTGTAACGTATCTCTTTCCCTCTGTATTTCGGAGTCGAACTCTTCATATAGATTGGCAATTGTGGGCGGTGGGTAATTCAGTAGCATAGCAGACAGCGTCGTCTTACAGAATTCGTCTGAATCCTTCTCGGCAGGCATAACGAGGTGAAAGTTGGGCGTGGTTTTCTTGAGTTGTTGAGGTACGTGTGTGAGCTCACCGTTTTCGAGTTGTAGCGTAGTGTTGGAAGGTTTTTTGAAAGGCGAATATATTATCGAGGGCATATGCGGAAGGTAGGGTCGCCATTGGTAGTTTGAAGATAAGGTTTGGTATTTGGTTGATATGGTCTGGACATCTGAATTAGCAACGCGATACCCTCCATGTGGCTGTACAAGCAAGCAGCAACCTGCCTCGCGATTTTTCATGCCACCAAGTCCCAGCAATATCGCGAAGAACAAGGCTGACATCAATAACGCCCTTCCTCGCCTGGTGCACGCCCATTGCACCGCTGCGCTTCCAAAATCTGCTGGCGATTGCCGCGGAGACATGGGTATTGTTTGCATTGTGTCGCCAGCCATGATGGCGTGAGTAAGGTTGGGTTACTGATACCGGAGTGAGCGCCGCATGCGTGTTCGTTGAGTGCTCGGGCCGACGTGAGCTTTTTGGTAGTCGATAGCAAAGAAATGTCAAGCAAGGATAGCGCCGTCGCAGAGTTGCTACAAGGTACGATGCAGAATCAAGGCTCGTGTCTTTCTTCCAGCTTCCTGGTGGACTCGAAATGGGTCGTGGTGTGACAACTTGGCTTCTGCTTTTCACTGTAAGATACGCGCGTCAGCTCCACTGTGGCGGACGGAGGACAAGGTGCAGATGAAAAGACGGTATTGTGCCTGAAGAGGCCAGAAAGGCGAAGACCAGCAAGGAGGAGAGGGGCCGGCATGATTTTGTTCTTCAACCGTCAGCCCTCTTCTGCGCCGTCGACCTCGTTTCCACAGGTCAGCATCGGTAGCCACCATGACGCGGGCTAGACTCATGCACCCCTGTTGCTCCCTTTGTGCGCTAGGCCTGCATCGGAAAGGCACTTCCGCTTCCGTCCTGTCTTGAATCTCGTCAAGCCTAAAATAGCCCTGTCCCTTGCTGCTGATCGTATTGATGACTTTGACGTCTTGGGCACTTGGAGAGACAAGCTTCTGTCTTGCACTTCATCGTGTCCTCCTACACAAGCAGGATCAAAGCACATCATCAGCACATCATCATTTGTATGTGTTCCACTAAGTCTAGCCTCCAGATAGCGCGCTAGCCAGTCAGGGCGGCCACTACCTACCGGTATCGTTTAGGATCCCCCCACTATCTTCGGCTTCTAGAAAGGGGGCTGCTTGCATATGCACAAGACTCCTGCTCCAGGTCGAGCACTACGACCGAGGCGCATGTCCTAACCCATTAGTTTCAGCATCAGTGAGACAGTGTGCAACTTTTGTCACACATCTTCATCAAGAAGAAATCACAGGCAAAAAGTATGGTTGAATCTTAATTATATTGAAACGCCTGCCCAAGCGCTTTGGTACAAGTAGGATACAAGTCCAACGCCACTTGCGCCGACCGCAAATCTTCAAAACAATCAGTGCTACTGTACTTGGGTACCTGTATATGCTGTATACTAGAAACACCTTGCTACCCAAGAATGTATATTTTGTGTCGCTTCCTTAACGGAAGTTGAGGCGTGGGACTTGGCGGTGAAGTCTCTAATGTACGGTTCGCGTCTGCTGGACCGTAAGATCTTAAGCGGCTGCGAAAAACGCCTGAGATACGAAAGTGATGGAGGCTGTGGGCTTTAGTTGACGTTTCCTGGTTTGCATCAATCACCTCGGCTGTTCGCCGTGAGAGCAGTGCAGGCAGATGACCAGCCCCTATTTCCATCCCGGCCATACTTGTCCCACAAACTGGCCCAAGTTCATCGCGCGGCTCGATAGGCCTGCGCCATGTCAGTACAACCGAAAATTCAAGCCTGCCACTGGGTTCTTCAGGCTACAGAATCCTGATACAACTTCATGGACCTGTTCCGTACTTCTTCACACTGTGCCATAGCTTTGAGATGGTTCTCTTGGTACACTTGCCACGTCTGTAGAACCACCTCGTCTTCTTTCATCCTGGCCAGGTAGCTCATAAATCCAAGCTTCTTGCTGGTTTCCCCACGATGATGAGCAAACCGAGAATCCAAGTCCCCAGCTAACTCTGCATCTCTAGCAACGAAATGCGCTGTCATGCATTTCGTGGCCTTCATGTAGTCTTTGCAATACGTCTCGAATTGTTGGAAGTAGAGGTCGACGAAAACATGAGAATACGTGGTAGGTAACTTCGGAGCTGTTGGCATAAGGGGAAATTTAAGCTTTTGCGCTATGTTGGATTTCGTAGGGTGCAAGTTAGATGCTTGAGATGCAAATGGTAGTGCTGCGCCAAGTCCATTCAAGCCAATACCGCCTGTTTGGTCAGCGGCGAATATGTCGTCATCTACCATAGCCGCAGTCATTCCATTCAGGCCTGGAGCTGGGGGCTGGGTCGGGGTGGCTGAGTCATTGGAACTTGCTTCTATGTTATCTAGGTGTTGCTTCTGGGGTGGTACCGAAGTGGATTTGGTCGCCGCGGTATTTGGCACAGGTGGCATGCTCGAGTCGATATCCATTGCATCCAGGTCGCCGTTAGTTACATCCTCGGCTGTAGCTTGAAACTTTTTAGCCCGTGAAGCGCTAGGTTGATCTTGCGCTTTCGACCGCTTCTCCTGTGCCACAGATCCTTTCCGAATCGGCTTGTTTCGCTTCGTAGCATCTGCTGTACGACGCGGTGAGGTGTCCTTCCGGTCAGAGAATACCCAGCTCGGCTCTTTAAAAGTATTTTGCCATTCTTCTGGTTTAAATTTTGCTGTCTGGCTATTAGGGTCTGCCGGAGGTGGGAAATTCAAGTTGGGAGGCGGTCCTGGTGGTGGTGGAGGTATTGGGTAGGACTGGTAGTGCGCCTGTGGTTGTAAAAATGGTGATATTGGAGGTGGTCCCATTGATTGATTAGATGAGGTATTTCGATCTGCTGTTGGCCGTTGCGCCTGTCGGCCTCTGGTTGGTGAAGTCCTTCCTCTGATATTGGAGTTCTTTTGTATGTTGGGCGCAAAGTATTCAGCGTTACCCTCAAACTTGCCGTGCCAGTCAGAGGGCGAGAATTTCATGTTGATATTTTCTTCGCTCCTGCTCTTGAAAGGATTTGATATATTCTCTGCCCTGTTGGCATTTTGCTTAGCCTGCGGTGGGGTCTCGGGGGTGGCCTGATACCAGGTTGTAGGTGGCGGAGGGGGAGGTTGTGGGTGTGCAGGAAGTGGAACGCCGCGATGGATATTGCCTGGCCGGAAGCCCTCTGAGTCTGAGTCTTCATCACTAGAGCTCAAATACATATGAGGAAACGGCTTGTTAGGCTGGCCACCGTAGGAATTTCGTTGCTGTCGCCGTCCGGAGTCGGAGAAGGAGCCTGTTTCGGCTTGTCGATTTGAAGCAGTAGACGAGTTGCGAACGCTTGCAGATCTCCCGATTCCTTCAAACATAGAAGTCCGCTCTCCATTCATGCTAGAGTAGTAAGGTGTCCGTGTCCGATTTGCCTCGAAAAACGGGGCTTCGTTTGTATATGTATCTTTCATGTGTGGTGGATGGGGTGGAGTGGTAGAACTGGGCGGAGTAGGAGCAGGACGTGCGTAATTATTCCTATAAGCTGAGCGTGCTTGTCCTTCATCTCCTCCTGGTGTGCCCGGGTCGAAGCCCTTCTTTGAGGATGGTACTCTGGTGCTCGCAGAGCGCCCGAATGGCGTGCCATTGGGGTTGTTCTGTTGGCTTGGATTGGCGTGACTGCCTTGGCCCCCTTGTGTGCCAGGGTTATAAGCGCGAGGCTCTTCAGCCCGTGGCGTCTTCATCTTCTGCCAGGCAGTGAAAACATTTTGCCGAGCCTCAGCGTCTCTCGCTCTCGTGTCAGGGCGCTGGGCGGTGGGTGGAGCTCGGAAGTGCTTGCTTGTGAATCTGTCGGCGCCGCTCGAGAAGGAGGCATGTTGTTGTGGGGCAGGCTTGGGGGGAGGGCCGCGGTTGTAGAAACCGTTCGGGGCGGTCGTCGTATACGCGTTGCGAGACGGCGGCGGAGGTCTCGTGCGGGGCGTGTTGGGGGTATGTGTGGATATGTTTACACTCCGGTACTTTCTGCGATCGGCATCGTACTTAGCACGTACGGTCTGGTCCGAGAGAATCTCATGGGCAGCCTGTATTTCTTGGAACTTGACGACAAACTCGGACTCGCGACCCGGGTTCCGGTCTGGGTGGTACTGTAGCGCAAGCGCCCGAAACGCCTTTCGGATCTCTCCCTCGCTGGCATTTGCAGACACTTTGAGGTCCGCGTAGTAGTTGCGAGCAGGGTCGGCTTTGGCCATGGTGGCGGCTGGTGGTGCGGTTGTGGTCGAGGGAAAAGAGCAGGAGAGACGGGCGGGACGTCATGCGGCAAGCTATGTGACGCGTAGGTATTTACTAGGCAGACACAAGTCCGTGGTGCAGCGACAGCCTGGTGTGGTCTGGTGTGGCTGATTCCTTGTCGTGAGGCAGTGCGGCTCAGATGTTGTTGTGCCTTGCGCGTCTACTGCTGGAAAACATGGCGCATGGGCAGAACAATCACCAATAGTGCCGTGACCAACTGTCAATATCTCGATACCGTGAGATGGTCAGCCGCATGGCGTCAGTGGTGCAGAGGGATGGGTGCCTACCTCGAGCGCCTATTGGAGCTGGTTGCGCTGGCTGCGCGCGGGCGTCAAGAATCAAGATGCTGCGCATGTGTTGTCAAGTTGGGCTGAGATGTTTCGCATGGGGCAACCGGTGGGCAGCCGCGGCCACTAGAGCCACCCTAGGCCGATTCACCCAGGCAAACACGCGCTGCCACGACACCTGGGAAAAATTGGAAATTCATGGATATCATCAACCATGGAGATTTAATTTGGACAAGGCTTGCAGCCGTCGTCATGCTAGACAGCTACATAACCCAGAATAGCCTTTTCCGTTCACGCCAGCCCATTCGCTTAAACATTTCGACCAGACGTTCCACCATGCAACCCACACCCTCAACACATTTAGCGGTAGCGCCAGAGAGAGAGCGTGTTGTGCCTCTTCCATGTTTTCCTCCTGCCAGCAGTCGTGTTGTTGTACTTGTGTCCACGTCCAAGACCACGGCTCTTCTTGCCAGTGGAGGTAAGGCCACGGCTCTCGCGGTGCTTGTGCACGGGCTTGACGATCCAGTTGATGCGAGGATCGCGGCGGATGGCCTTGTGCTGGGGGTCCACGAGGATGACTTCGTAGTACTTGTAGGTCGAGTCCTGGTTGATCCAGTACGAGTTGAGGACACGGAGATTGGCGCAGCGGCGGCCGACACGCTCTTCAGCGGTAGACTTGAGCGAACGCTGATACTTGAGCTGGTTGATACCCTGGTTGGTGGGCTTGCCTATAGACAGGTCAGTTTCCTTTTACTACTCGTAACACTGGTGCTATGTACCATAGGTAGCACCCCTAGGGACTAAAGTTAGCACGGCATCAAACTTTAGTATCGGGAATCAACTCACTTGCGCGCGGGCTTCTTGCGGCCACCGCGGCGAACACGGATGCGGTAGATAACGTAGCCTTGCTTGGCCTTGTACCCAAGACGACGAGCCTTGTCTGGGCGCGAAGGGCGGCTAGCACGGTGGATGACCTTCAGTTGGCGAAGCTATCGATGCACTCTCAGCAATGTTCAACGAGTACACCAATTGGGACCTTGATGTGGTCCAAATGGATTTGATTCATACCTCCCAGCACTATCGGTTCGTTAGCAGATATCAATGGCCATTTAAGACAGCTCTACGTACGCGAACGCGCATCAAGAAGCGCATCATATCCGACTGCTTCTTCTTCTGAAGTTCCTCGACATCTGCGAAGTTTTAGCTGGGGTCGTCGTCGCCTGTGTCGAAGCGCTTACACTTGAGGGCACCCATCTGTGGAAAAGTCAGTTGCTTGACTTCTGTATTATGGTAGGGGAGCGAGGCACGTACCTTGACTGTTGGTTAGTGGTTGTCGACGTTAACGTTGTCAGAGTCGAAATCGCGAATGCAAAATTGGTGTGTGGAGGGTTACTAAGCTAAAACACTTGGCAGCAGCCCCACAACACGCCAGGCTCTACCAAGCGAAGCGAGTACGAGACGAGACGAGACGAGACGAGACGACTTATCAAGATCAGATGCAGAATTGCAATGTGCTCACTCACGGATTTGGCAGGAGAATGTCCGGAATTCGTAGTAGTAGCTATGTTTTGGTATTCTGTAATGCTCGTAGCGAAGTAGTCACATAGCCACATCGTCTTCTCTGTGCGTTTCCAGAGCGACACCACTGGTATTCCACCTAGCGATCCTCTTCTGCTGGAAGCCCTTTGACCATCCTCTTGACTCCTCTCTCTGTGTAGCGTAAGCTCTTCTGGAGCTCGTAGCTCAGCTCCTTCTCTCCATGCTCAGCGTCCTCTTCCGCATCCACAACATCAGCGCCAAGTACCTTTTTGACATTCCTCAGCGCAACTCTTGCTCCCATCGTCAGCTGGCCTTCTGTTTCCTTGACCTCCTTGTTCCATGCACCCGCCATCGGCTCCCTTTGCTCGTCCTTCATATCCCTGGACATCTTGTCTAGCCTCTCATACTCCTTGATCAAGCGTTCGGACGCGGCAAGAACACCCATGGTCGGCAGGTAGTCCTTGTTTTCGGCGATTGTGGTGCCACAGAACGTGGGATTATCGCCTTGTGCGGCATGGCTGGGGGGTTTGAGGGCATTTGCGATCGCGGAGGCGACTTCGTTGCGGCGGCGCGTTTCTTTTTCTTCACTGCAAGTAGCGTTCGCCATTAGCTGCTTGTCCTGTATCGTCCAAGCACTGTGTTGTTGCTCTTACGCTTCATGGATCTGCTGTTTGAGCAGTGTATTGAGCTGCCTTTGACCAGCAGCAATCTTTGCAGAAAACTGTTGCACATCCTTCTCATCCATTTGTGGACCTTTGAGCAGCGTCCTTACAACAAACCGTTGCCTTTCTTGAGTGTCAGCTGGAATTGTGTTGTTACAGTTTTGCCCTGGTAGCACCTACTGGCTCTCGGTGTTTGCAACTTCCTCACCAGCATTCGACGTCTTGACTTGACTGTATCCAGGCTGCATCACGTCATGCATAACAGATGGAAAGCTCTGTCGAGCCATACAAAAGATATAAAGGTTGTGGTATTGAGGTGAATAGTGACGCGAGAAGACCACGAGGTTGCCGTGCGTCGAGACTTGGGCTGAAGGCTGAGCCAGACTCTGTGTTGTGTGCGTGGTATCATATAGCACCACACGTACGCTTAAATGATAATTGGATATGTTGGTTTCTTCGCTGTGGACGGGGAAAGGCATCACGCAGGGAGAAGGATGGGCATCAAGTACATACCCACGCGTGCACGCATCACAAGAGATGGAGTTGTAAGGAACACAGTTTTTTGTAAGAGGGGATATTAGGACCTGCAATCCACCGATTATAGGGTTTGTCCGCTTATAGCCATAACGCATATTAAGACTGTCACCCAGCTGTCAGTCATCTCAGAAGGACAAACTAGGAAGAGTCTTAGAAAAGAGAGCATGACAAAGGAAAAGGGGAATCTGGGTAAGTGTAAATGAAGCAGTAGTGAAATCGTCCCAGGGAAGCATGTCATCCGTTGTCTGATTCTAAGACCGTTGTAGCCATCATCGTAGCATATCCGCTATGCAATGAAAGATATCGTAAAATATGCCGTCGCAGCTCGTCATCACTGCAGGCTTCCCGTGTAATCAGAGGATTGGATAAAAATACATCGCCTTAGGGCCATAATTCTTTAAAGATGTGAACAAACTGGGGCAAATAAGTGGGAAAGCCGAAGTCTAAAGCTGCCGATAATGTGATGATGAACCGTCCCTCGATGTATTTTGTGAGAACTTATTTGTCGCGGTTCATCATCTGCAGAGCAGCCAGGAAAGAAGTTGGGTCGAGCATTGGATCATGGACAGGACCGGAGGTTCCCGTGTAATCATGGCTATAGGCTCCAGAGGTGCCGAAACCTGAAGCTGCCCACCCACCAGAGGCACCAAAACCAGGGGGTACTATTCCACCAGACGAGTAGGATGCATTGGTATAACCTCGAGTAGTACCATAACCCGGAGCGACCGTTCCACCAGATGAGTACGGCGCATTGTTGAACGAAGATGGCGCATGTTGATTGTAAGATGGACCAGCAGTAGTAGTGTGGGACCGAGCGCCAGCAGCAGTAGATTGGTGACCGCCGCGGTAAGCAGGGCCGCTAGTAGGAAGACCATAGATTGGTGAAGGCGCATATGTAGCGGGCGGATAATATGCACCAAAATTCATTGGGCTACCGCTTGCAGTGACGTTCGGGAAACCGTTGGGTTGCATGGGGAATGTACCATACATCTGCTGGGGGAGCTGATTGTGGGCCCAAGGGGGCATATTGAAGGCGGCTTGGGGTGCGTAGTTTGGAATTTGGTACGAGAAGGCATTGTACCCGTCATCGTAGTTACCTGTAGGGGCCTGTTGGCGGCCTTGACCTAAAAATTCGTCAATTATAGCACATAAAACATTCTGTGGAAATTACTTACCGTACTGCGCATTCGCGCGATTGTTGATGGTACCGAAACCAGGGCCAACAGCAGGAGAGCCATTGCCTGGGTTGGAACGTACAATAGCTCCAGGGCCAACAGCCGAGGGAGGCTGAACCTGCACCCCACCTGCTGGGTTGACGACCGAGGCTGGGTTAACCGCTGACATCCAGATGCGGACCTTGTACTGCTTGAAAAGGTCGGTAACCAAGTCGTTGAAGTTGACATATGTCACGGCGTAGTAGAAATAGGTAAGTTTGTGATAGTCGCTGGAAACAATTAGCAAGCAACCGCGAGAAGATAGCGGCAAACTTACGCTTGATATTCCGCATCGAGAATTTCCATAGGGTACTTGAAATCCGCTGCTTTCTGGGCCCCCAGACGCTTCGCCTTTGCCTCTTGCCCCTCTTTCTCACGTAAAGCCATGATTTCATGCTGCTGTGCAAGACGCTTAATCATCTTAGGCTTAGCGTCTTGATCCTGCTGAACTCCCATGCCGTGTGAGCGAGCCATAGGGTTATTAGCCCCATTAGCACGGGCAAGGGCGCCAAGCATGCCTGAATCATTTGAAGTACCAGCCAGGGAGTACTGCGAGAACATCACCAGCCAGCGGAAATGTTCTTCATTCGCGCGAGCTTTCTCCTGCTTTGCACGCTCCAGAGTTATGTCAGCGTGGGTGACTTGGCCTAGGTCGCAACCGCGGTCGCCTTCGACAATGACAAGGTCTCCGCAGCGGATCTCAAGACCCGTGTTGTCGAAAAGATAGTATATGTCCGCGCGGGAGCACTTGAACGTGACGACAAAGAGGCGGCGTGCAGGGCGGCCAAGATTTTGTGGTACGGCATAAGGATTGCCCGTAGACATGGCTGGATTCGGAATAATGGCGGGGTCGGGGTGAGCAGCAGTGATTGCAGACGCGTTGATAATGCGCGAACCGGGGCCATAGCCAGAAAAGTACGCAGCAGCATCAAATTGTTCAGTCTCTGAGGGTGACTGGGACTTGTGGCTGGGTGACGTGGGTGTCTCGTCCTCTTCTTTCGTGTTGCTCAGAGTCGAGTGGGGGAGTATCTGACTGTGGCTGCTGTAGTGCGCGAAGGAATGACGGCGGCTAAGGGCATCGGCTCCGAGCATAGGGATGTTATCAGTTGCCCACTGTTGTTTCTTGGGACTGTCAATAATCTCTACCTCATGATCGCGAGCGAGGACTGAGGTATGCTCGCTGAAGCGGCGAGTGAGGCCGAGATTGGGGAGGCTCATGTTGGATTCGGAGTCGCCGTGTTCCTCGATGGCGTAATCAGCCATAGTGCCGTGTGAAGCGATGCGCAGGCCAGCGGTAGTCTTGCGACGATGAGGAGTGGCTGGCAAGTCGTTTGAGATCCCACGGCTGCGGGCTCGAGCGTTTTCGACAGCTGCCTGCTTGAGTGGAACTTGCTTTTGGTCGCGGTCCCAGTGGTTGAGAGCAAACCTCACTCCGTGTTCGGACCCGTTTGCCGGCTCAAGCTCATCTGCTTCGTCTTCACGCAGCTGTGAGAGGCCAACGCCAGACTCACCAAGGAGGCTTGGCTTGGAAGGTCGGTGAGCCAACTTTGACCGAAGGTGAGCGGTGAAACTACCGACAGGACTGTTCTCAATGTCGCCTTGCCCTATACTATAAGATTGGGACCGGACAGACTTGCGGATAGGTAATTCCTTGTTGTCACGCTCTGCAAGGAGCCAAGCGATACCGTTGTCAGGCTCAGTTGTGGTAGGTGACGGTACGGGCCTATCACTGGGCGCAAAGCCAGATGTCGGTGAAGGCACAATCTCCCTCAGTCGGCTGTGAGACTGATTCGACGTGAAGCTACCAGTATTCCAAGAGAATGTGGACGTGGCTGGACGTGACTGTGGTGCAATCTCGAGTAATGGCGTCGTTGGAAGTGAGTCTGCAAACGAAATTGAAGGGAGCGAGTTCTTCCGGTTCGGCTGGATATCGTGCAACCAACTAGACGACATGCGCCTGGTCCCAGAGTAACTGCCTGTTGCCTGACGAACAGGAGGGCGCACGTGCTCACGATCCTCATCGCTTGACGCCAAAACATCGCTGTCAGGGGTGAGGCGACGGAGTTGTGATTTCGACTTATCTAGAGAAGCTCCCCCGACGGGCAAGCTTAGCTTGTACGACGCCGATGCGGAGCTCATATTGATGGAATGAGTTTGCTTGTCTGATCTACCTGTAATGAGCACACTCTGCAAGTGGAATATGATGGCACAGTGAGAGTCTGAAGTATGCCGATAATGAGCAAGGAGTTGGATCTTACCTTTGGCTGGGCTCTATGTGAGCGATAGTCAGAAGTTTGGTGAGGGTTCAAGCCGGTGGTCTGTGATCGTAGCGTAACAGAGGCCTTAGGGGGTCGACTTGTTAAGCAGTTCGTCCTTGACACGGGCGCCACAGGAGTCTGACGGAATTGATGTCTGGATCTGTGAAATTGAAGTCAGCATAGTACTTGTGAGGGTGCTGGCAAGGAAAGTGAAGGGAAGCTAAAGAAAAACCACAAAGGAGGCGTTCGAAGCAGGGCTTGAGATGACAGTAAAGGGAGGTATTGGAGAGGTACTTGGGGAAACACTAAAGGCGATGCTGAAGACTGTGAAGGTGCTGGAGACTGTAGAGGCGCTGGAGACTGTGAAGGCGCTGGAGACTGTAGAGGCGCTAGAGACTGAAGGCGCTGGAGACTGTAGAGGCGCTGGAAACTGTAGAGGCGCTGGAAATTGTAGAGGCGCTGAGGCCTGTAGAGGCGCTGAAGACTGTAGAGGCGCTGGAAATTGTAGAGGCGCTGAGGCCTGTAGAGGCGCTGAAGACTGTAGAGGCGCTGGAGACTGTAGAGGCGCTGGAAACTGTAGAGGCGCTGGAGACTGTAGAGGCGCTGGAGGCTGTAGAGGCGCTGGAGGCTGTAGAGGCGCTGGAGGCTGTAGAGGCGCTGGAAACTGTAGAGGCGCTGAAGGCTGTAGAGGCGCTGAAGACTATAAGGGCGCCAGAGACTATAGAGATGCCAGAGGCTATAGAGGCGCCAGAGACCGTAGCGGCACTAAAGACTGGAGGTGCTAAAGACTGTGAAGGCGCTGGAGATTGTGGAGGCGACGCTGGAGAGGTCACTGTTGACTACAAGGTGGTGTAGAAGAGGTCTATAAGGCCGCACTGAAGAGGTCGCTTAAGAGGATAGTAAAGGATGCGCTCAAGAGGCCGTATTCGAGGTAACCGAAAAGGATACGCTGAAGGGGCAGCGATCGAGATAAGAGTAAACGAAGCTTATAAGAAGCTACACTCGAGAAACTACACTTTGGAGGATGTGCTCAAGAGGACAGTAAGGGATTTGTTCGAAAGGTAGCCCT
Organism: Ophiosphaerella korrae; assembly: GCA_028456385.1. Classification (NCBI taxonomy): domain Eukaryota; kingdom Fungi; phylum Ascomycota; class Dothideomycetes; order Pleosporales; family Phaeosphaeriaceae; genus Ophiosphaerella; species Ophiosphaerella korrae. The sequence goes on along the minus strand of JALNQF010000051.1, from coordinate 67,516 downwards.
CAAGTAGACGGTAAAGAGGATAGCGAAAGAGCCACTTAAGCAAGCACTCCAGCACCTTAGTAGATACCTAAGTAGGTCCTCAAGCGTCCAAGCAGATATCCTAACAGGCATCCAAGTAGTCGCTTAAGCAGTCGCTCAAGCAGTCGCCCAAGAAGGTATCCAGAATTCCAATAAGCATCTAAGCAGTCGACTGAGTATGTCTCCAGGCCGTTATCTAGGCAGGTGTCCAGGTAGGTGTCCAAGGCATTATCCAAGGCGTCATCCAAGCAGGTATCTAGCATTCTAACAAGTATCCAAGCCGTCGTCTAAGCAGACTCTCAGGCAGACGCCTAGAGGCACCGAAGTAGGCAAGCCAAAGGAAAGAATAACAGTAAAAGGGTAAAGCAAGAATACGGCAAGCGCACACATCAAGGGAGCGGAATAGCGTAGAGGATACAAAGCGAGCAAGAGAGAAAAAGGACGCAACCAACACGTAGATTGAGAGGAGCAGGCGAGCGAGAAATATTGGGTTAGCGGGGCAAGGATGTCGAGGGGGTGTGTTGTGGAAGTAGATAAGTAGAAAATGTAATAAAGGTAAGTCAAGGGTAGTCCCGGTCGGAGAAATTGACAGAACGGACAAGTAAAAAGTATGGCAAAGACAGCGCAAGGCAGCCGCCAGAAGTTGTGTTGGGGGGACTGTAGGGTAAAAGGATAGTCGGTGCACAAAAAAAAATCGCACAGACTGCAAACGAAAGGTAAAAGTGGAGTTTGCAACTTACTGTTGATACTGATATAACCAATGGCTGCAAAGAGTAGTTTACAGCTGTCGGCGGCGAATCGTCACAGTGATGGCTAGGGGAACGTGCTCACTTCGGGGTATTAGTTGAGCTGTGGATGTGGAGGTGATGTAGGAAAAGCGGAGAGGCGGTACAAGCTTCTGAAGGTGCCACAGCAGTTACTCTGACACCTAGAAACGATGCGACACCGAGAGGGGGATAGGTAGGATTGCACAGATCTAGAGGGTGGAGTCTTAACTTACGAAGGGTTGCAGATGATTGGAGAGGAGGAAGGTTATCGTTGAGGGCGAGGTGGGGAAGAAGTAGAGATAAGTGGCGTGAGTTGGTAGTTCGCAGTGTGTATGGACTGTGCTTAGTGGGTCAGCTGCGACAAATAACAAGTTGCTCGGAACTCATTGTCAAATAGAGGGTAAATGCGGTCTGCTATAAGCAACTTGACCAGCCAGTATCAACTGCAATCTCCCTTGTCTGCATTTACAGAGAGGTTAATTAGGACAGGGAGATGCAGACGAAAATGAAGCTTGTATGACTGAAGGAAAGTAATAGAGAGAAGTGGCTTGCAGTTCTTGGTGATGCTGTCCTCGGTGGTGTGGCCCGTAATCTCTCACTGCGGCTCAACCTTGCTTTCTCTCGACCAACACCTGTCAACACCAGCACCAATGTCTTCGAGTGTGGCTTCTCAAACAGTACGCAAGGCAAACTTCATCTACACGTGTGTGTAGCCCCCCTGGTGTCGTCACTAGGCCTTCGTTGCTAGTGCGCACTCACCATGCACTCACTGCATACCAGCAGGCCCCCCACCTACCTTACCTCTGGTCCCACACACCGAAAAAGACTTGCTATAACAGTGCCGGCTTTTGAATCAAAGGAAAAGGAAACGGGGGCAGTGATATGACGGGCAGTAGGAAAGGCGGCCGGGCTTACCTGATAGACAGAAAAGTCTAGGAAATGCAGCGACGGCGCCAGGGTACCAGGACAGTAACACCTTCTAACAGAACGAACAACAATCTATCCTGCCAGATACGGTCAGCAGGAGATTCCAGATGACAGTAGTCCACTGCAGATGGCAAGCGGGTACCTAGGCTCGATCAGGCTTGCTACCACGGCGGCAGGTTTGCAGGCGATAGGCAATGACAGGACAGTACGTACCAGGCAAATCTATCCCACAATGGTACTTGCACCGTCTAATAGCAGAAAGCGATTAAAAAGCAACTATTCGCAGTCAGCCTTGCGCAAAACAGCCAAAGTCGCCGGCGTCTGTCAGCTTCGGCGGATACACACCTCAAAGGTAAACAACGCTCCAAATCTTGATCCGGTCTATCCCTAGTCTTTCTTGCAGAGAATTGTGTAAAGGAAGGCGACACACTATGGTATCGGTCGTCGCATGGAAGTCAATAGGCCCGGGGTCAGCACAAAAAGCTCCAGGGCATCAGATTGTGGGGAAGCGCCACGCTCCGGGTCAGGGCTGACTGGTCGATCGAGGCCTAAGGTTCAAAGGACGTACACGCGACCACTAGAGCGAACACATTATCGCTCTATGTCCCAAGCGATAGGAAGTCGGTATAAACGGCGAAGTTATCCGTCCCAAATGGCCAGACAGACAAGTGGACAGTTTGGCCTTGGCACCTCTTCGAAACGTTGGAGGAGAAGTTCGCGACAAACACCCTGCAGCGACGTACAAGTTGTCAAATCAGGAGAGACACAACGGTGACAGTGGCGCGACCGGCTGGAGATGATCCGAAGGTAGGCTTTGGTTGGCTGCCGGCTGGGTAATGGAGGAATAGTGACGAAGGATGACACTCATTACAGAAGAACAGAAGAACAGACAGAGTCAGAACACGCAGACCCAACGCCTTTGAGGCTTCTGCAAGCTCGCACGGCTGGCCAAGGATTAGGGGCTGTGGACGAACGATGCGCAGGAAAATGCGGAGACGGCCAGACCAAGAGTGGCTAGCCGTGCATGCTTCAGGCGAACAGCTGCAAATTGCTGCGCGCTTGGGGGGGTTGGGGGGGTAGCGAAGCCGCTGGTGAACACCGAATCATCAGCTCCTGTCAGACCCCGGGCGACACCTTTCAACCGTTTTTTTCCTCATCATTTCTCAACTCCACGTTCCTCGTTATTCCCTTGTCCTGCTGACGATCAGCAATGCAGGATGTGTCAAGCCCTCTCGATTGTTCAAGGTTCTTTGACGCAGCCCCTCTTTTCTCTCGTCTGGACTCGGTTGGGCCCGTCGGATGAACATCCCAACTCTTTCAGAGCTCCAGGCTCGCTGCACGCCATTCTTCGCTTCAAGTCCGATCAATCAGAGGCTTGCCGACCCAGACTTCAACAAATCGAAATCACGGGAGAGCGCCCACCTCTTCAGCCCTGAAGTGGAACAAAGGCAGTCACGCGCTCCACCGTCGGCATCGTACAACGTAGCAAAGCTTTTCGGCTTCTTGATACTGTAATGTTCCCGGTCCGAACATGGTCATGCTGTAGACATGTCCTGTGCACCTTGGACTTCCACCGTTCATACTGGGGGCTGCTTTTGGTATGGGGCTGTTCGCAGGCGATGCACCCCTGAAGTTAGCTTTTTGCCTCACAGAGTTCACTTCAGTCACTTCGCAACGCATTTCCATCTGCAGCCCCCAGAGTGCTACAATGTGTCTCGTGTTTTGTGCAACACACGAGCACAGCGGGCTGCTCGGCGCCATCCCCTTCTCGGATGATAGGACCAGCTTGCTGCCAGGAATGCTTGTCAACCCCGCATTTTTCTGCAGAGCATTAACATTAATTTGAGCAGCCAAGCTTCTCGGGTACTTGCAGCTGGCGACATGCCGCTCGGGTGGCTGTCGCCAAACTACTATCGGACCTGATAGACTTCAGGACCAGATGTTGTGGCCTCGAGTCATGCACCAATGGGTTCTCGTTTGAGCTCAGGCCGGCACGCTCGAAATACCGACTCGATCCCCAGTATAGATGCTAGTGACTATCTGTCTACATGATCTTTCTCTTTGCTCGGCCGGGTATTCGAGGCTAGTGCAAAAATTAAATGGATTTGGGTGCGGTACCGATTTTGGTCCCCAGTCGGTCCGCGTGCTCATCCCCGGTTGCAATTCGAACGTCCGAGTAGGTACGATTTTTGGCCCGCGGGGACACGGTGAGGTTCAAGAACAGTGCCATACCCCTTCTCGTGTCTTTGTGTTCCTGCTGTTGACGTCGGGTTGCACTGGGTGTATTGATCTTCGTAACACGAAGAGATGGGACGATAGAACTGGCTTAAGGTGACGTGTGCGCATCAAGGGTCAACGATGGAATGATGCATCGTAATGGTAAGGCCCAAACACTAAAGCACTGTGAGCCCTAGTCGGAAGTTGTTCATTGTTCAACAAAGAGCTAGGAAGAAGGTTGGGGGCGGGCGGTGTACGGTGATGATTGACTATTGTATGCTGAAGGTGTCTTTAACCAATATACCTTAACGACATGAACCGAAGTCCACGAGGCAAGGGCGCGATGAGATTTAAAGAGTCGGAAGGCTGAGCGGCGAGGGTGTGATTGGGGAGTTGCGGTAAAGATGGTCCAGCTTGCGACATTATCATTCCGCGACACAACCCAAAGGGTGAGTCCGCATATCCAGGAAAACATACAAGCAGCGTATCCATTCTGCATACTTGAGGGGTTCCCGAGTCATGAACTCCAGGCCTGCTTGCCGCAACCTGGATTGATGGTTGAGTTGGCGGCCATAACTTGAGGAAGGCAACATCACCTTGGAAAGGCAATATCACCTGAGCAACATTACTTGGGCAATATCACTTGGCGAAGGCAGGTGCTCTGGCCGATAGAAGCGCAGATCAATGCCCTCACTTCGGATGCTTTGTATTTATATTCAGACTCGCGGCTGAGACGACGCTTCTACCAGGATACAAAAGCATACTCAAGTCTCTTGTGGGCATTGAGGAAGCATCGCCACCCCGGATCTCCAATACGCTCGAGAACGAGGACGCCTTTACTTTCGTCGCCAACTACCCGCACCATTACCTACCCTGCGCCCTCAATCGCTCTGTATGCCCCTTCCGAGCATCTACGCTACCACAGCAACCAGCTCAGCCGACTCCGCAGCCAGACTATCATCTTCCTATTCGCCCTTGGCATGCAGGGGTGGTGCACCGCAAGGCAATCGCTCTTGCTCACGTGAGCACCCACGTTAGCCTCCCCTGGGGAGCATAAATACTGAGCCTGCCCCTCGCGCTCCATTACTCCTCCACCTCACAAAGCAAAGCTTCTCCCCCACCACATCCACCTCAGCTGGCGAACGAGAACAGCACGATCACCATCAGCACGCTGAAAAGCTCAGCTTGCTGGCTCTTTCAACATCGTCGTTTAGTTGCACAAGCATAGCACGCGATATGCCCGGCAGCCGAAACAAAACAACAGCTTGTGTTCGCGGGTCAAGAACCCCACCTCTGCCTCCCACATAAGTGAGTTGCTTGGCCTGCGCGCCACCTCTCACCTTCCCCACGACACCCACACGACCTCTTGAAGCTCTTCCAATGGCACTTGATGGTTGTAAGGTACTGCTAGTCAGTTGTTGGATCGTCGAAGAAAAAGTTCCCTATCTACCCTCCTGCTGAGCATGGCTCAGCAGTGATGGGTGGTAGTGGGCCCCTCTGCTTTTAGTAGCCTGAATCAGACTGGTTTCAGCGCTGTACAGATACCGGAGGGACATTTTAAACATGCACGCTTGGCCTTTGAGTTAGTTGGCGTAAGCCATCCTTCGGGCGAAAATCTCTGCTCCCTGAATACATGTGCTCATGTACCTAGGTAGATAGGTGATTGAATAGGTCTCGATCTTTTAGACAATCCCACGTCTCCTTAGCTTCCTCTCCACACAAGCTATCCATATCCTCCATGTACTTTGAAAGCCGCTCGATCATCAACCTGATTGAATCGCACCCGCTTTTTGATCCTTCTCCCGCCAAACCACGCACTTGCTAGCTGCAACTGAGTAATCCACGCATGTTGCATTTGCTTCATTGCCGTACCTGATCTCTGTCGACATCGAACAACTCCCATTTGCATACGAGTACTGCATACAGGTCGCCTTCGCCTTACACACCGCGTAGCACTCCTCCACAGATTCCATCGCCCTCGGCTCTCCATCAATCGAAAGATTGTCCCAATTCTCGACGCGCGTAGCAAGTCCAGGAACAATATAGTTCCTTGAACACATCACGATGCAGCAAAACACCCTTGCCCCTCTTCCACCACGCCTGCTCAAACGCCCACATGTTACGCATCTCCTCGCCGCGCATGTGGTGATAGGTGACGGGCGCATAGCACCAAGGCCGCCTCTCGATGTTGGAAACATTGTGGTCGAGCGACGAGACGGGCTCGCCTTGGAAATGGGGGAAGGCAGAAAATAACGGCACGTCGACGTCGAGGAGTGCCCCGCCGAGCACCATGTCGCCAGCCCAACTTTTCGCCGTGTAGTCGTCGTACTCGGCGACGTGTGCTTGCACGTGCTGCGTTACCTTTTGTATCGCGGTGCGAGAGAGGACGAAGCCGGAGCCGCCGTGCGCGAACAAGACCTCGCCGATATACACGTGTTTTCTGATCTATAGATCCTTGCGGGCGTCGAAGTTACCCAGGTATTCAAGGAGATTTTTCCAGACGAGATACGCGCCGGCTTCGACGAAGACGAACCACTTTGTCTGTGGTCGATGTCGATGGGCCTTTTCTAGCATTGGAAGGAATTTAAATCGATCCAGTTTCCAGGATGGGTTTTCTGAGGAGCCATATGGGCCGCTGCCGAGATGTTCTGTGCTATTCAAAGGGTGGCTGCTTTTCTTCCTGAGGTTCTCGTAGAACTGGAACTCGGGCGCCGAGGCTTTGAGAGCCTCACTTACTTCATCTAGGGCGTCGTAAACGTGGTGGCCGTTGATATCTTCCTCATGATCCGAGTACACGATGTAGTTTGGAACGCAGCGAAGCGTAGTGTTGAAATGAACGGGAAGCTTTTGACGAGCCTCTGTTGCGCCAGTCCGAATAACAAGGAGAGTATCGTTTGCAATTGGCGATTAAGGACATATTACTTCATTATTAGGTTGATTTCGGTGCTTATTGGTCCTGTGATGGGGTATGAAGCAGTCGTAAAAGAGAATGAAAGCGGCCACTACCCCAGCGATTATTTTCAGCCTATTCCATCTTCGCAAGGCATTTGGGAATGGTCGTCGAGATCGGAAGCCAGGTGATATTTCGATCTTCTTATCAAGGTACATGCTCACGGCAGAAGTTATTGAAGCCTTAGAGAAGTAAAGTTACAGCACCGCCATGGTAGCCTTCTAATATTCATCGCGGTGAGATCATTCAAGGGGAGAGTGAGCGCCTGAAATGATGGGAACTCTATGTTGTGGCAGGGGCCATTCTAACATTCGGTAATATGCGGCGGTATTACCTACGTTGTGCACATTTGCAAAACATACAAGGCTCACCAAGCTATATACTCACCAGATTATTACCTAAGACCTGGACTCGAGATTGGCAGGGTCGAAATTTGAGTTACAAGGCTCAGCCGAAACAAACGACAGTGTACGTGACGCGTTCTACACCTCTAACCGCCATCTGAGACTAGTAAGCAGGCGAAAAGCAAATGCAGGGGTTGTCGCTGCTCTGCTCCTGATCACTCTCCTCCAATTGATGCAGCCACAGGCTCGAGATAATGTTTGTTTACATGCGACCCCAGAGACATGAAAAATGCCGCATGTTTGACATGATCTTTTTTTCTGGCTTTTCAGGGTGGCTCAGCCATTAGCCATTATAATGGATCAACAAGTGAGCTGGTGTAGAGGAGTCATATCTGTTGCAACTGGACAACATATATAAGAAACATCGCTTGCTGTCCAATCTACAGAACTCTGACTCAAAACACGGCAAGAGATCAAGCCAACAGGAGTTTGCATGTTTGGATCTGGGTGTTCAGCCACGACCCACGTGTTTGTGTGTCCTTGAAACGCTTGTGTCTAGGCCGTGTCCGCATCACCACGTCCAGAGGCTCTGAGTGGATGAAAGCAAATGGCCAACAGAGGGACACAGACCAGTACATGTTGGCACTAGCGGCAGGAAGAGGATCATGTCGATCTGTAGAGGGCCTGTTGATGAACCAAGACTTTCGGGGTTGGACAGTGGTCGAGCACAATGACACAGTGCGGTCTAGACGGCCGCAGATGTCATGCTCTGCCGGACTAGCAGAAAGAGTGCAGTAGTTCGAGTGGAGAGAAAGGGTCGCGAGTGACGGGATGGTGATGGAGGGGAGAAAGGGTAATCGGGCTGATCCCTGCATCGCCTTGCATCATCGCTCGAGCAACGAGACTGCCACAGTAACGCGACCAGAATTGCCGCGCGGGGGGTGTTCACAGCCCTAGTGAGGTGATATGGGGTGATATATCAACGCAAAGGCCGACCTTACCTCTGCCTTTTTGCAAACCTATATCCAGATACGCTCGTCTTTTGTCTTGACAAAACCCAGACCACCGTCGCACGGCAAAGATCGGCACAAGTCAAGGTAAGCTACCCAATTCGGAACGCTCGGCGTGTAGCATGGGATGGCGGCGGCAAGCGCATCGTCCTGTGACGTAACGTGGGCCAGTCGTTCTCACTGCAGCCATGACGCTGCAACATGACTGAAGCCGCAACTCCCGCTAACCAAATAATTATATGGACAGGCACACTCCGCTGCATATCAATACAGCAGTCCACTTCCCCCACACAAAGTCCCCATATACCCTGACGCTGATCTAGACGTTGAAGCTTCCTACACTACAACACCACTACACCACTACACCACTTACGCCCACTACATCCACAATGGTATCGCGAGCACTATCAATGGGCCTCCGTGCCTGGCAGGTATGGCACTCACCAACACTCTATTCTCACCTCTATTCTCACCCATCCACAGCTCATCTGCGCAATTCTCGTCACAGCCTTCATGGGCGACAACATCCACCGCGCAAACAACGGCACCCACTCCATCGTCAACTACTCCCTCTTCGTCGGCGTGTGGTGGCTCCTCACACTACTCTATTTCCTCCCAACATCCTTCATCGAAAAATTCAGCATCCCCGTCGTCGACATGGTCCTGGACGGCCTGAGCGTGCTATTCAGCTTCTGCGCCGCCGTCGCCCTCGCCGCATACCTCGGTGTGCACAGCTGCGCGAACAAGGTACGACCCGAGTCTATCTTATCTTGTTACCATTTAGCCTGACCCGCAATAGAACTATACCACCCACAACGGCGTTTGCAATAGCTCTGCCAACACCACGCAAAACTGTCGCCAGGCACAGGCTACGTGTGCCTTCCTCTGGTTCGGCTGGGTCGCCTTCGTTGCATGCCTTGCAATCAACTTCATGAATGGCCGTGGCAGTGGGGTCAACGTGCGTGGCGGTATTCGCCGTGGCGGCCCCTCCATGAGTCAGGTCTAGGATACCTGTAATGTTTACTCAGACGAGTCGTGGAATACGCGGACGGATTGCGGCCGTGTGTGAGCCGCACCGGAACGGCGCGGGGCTCCTGTTTGAGTAGGGCTCCGTAGGGCTCCTGTTGGAATTTCCGTTATGATTCCCGGATATATGTAGGATAGATACTGTTGGTACGGTCATCATGCTTGGTGCTTTGAGGCTCATCTCGGCAGGTGGATTGGGTATACCAGCAACAAAGGCGTTCTGTGAAAGATTCTTAGCGCACTCAATAATACCACGGCTAGCTAATGCAACATCATGAACATGTTAACAAAGCGCAATACTTCACTTGAAAGTCATCTGAGGGAACCAATATTAACATGATCATCGATTGTAGTTTAAAGTGATACTTGCACTCCATGTGAAAACTAAATAATGACCGAAAACACCTCCTACTCCATCGTGCGACCATCTGGGTCGATGCATATGCCAAAACGCCAAGTATAAACAAACAGTAAACGGCCAAACGCCGCCAGCGTACAGGGCCACTAGGCCTTTTCATCCATCAAACCCTAACCAAACGAATAGTAACGCAAGGGCATCGAGCCCAGAGTATCCATGAAACGCCAACGTAAAATAGCGGAAAAAAAGGGAGAAAAAGCTGTATGCCACCAAATCGTAATTCCATAATCATACACGTACAAAGATTACGTACGCAATCAACGCGAAGGTCCAGCAGCAGGACGAGGGGAAGGATTATAGGTCCATCCACCATCGCGCACCAAACGCTCCCGAGCCTCGCGTTCCTTGCGCTTCTCTTCCTCTGTGACTTGATCGTTGGCCCAGAAAGCACTACTTGTGCGCTCGCGGAACCGCTTGTGGCGCTCCTTGTTCGGGAACACTTGCTCCATGTTGAGGGGTGCAATAGGTCCGAAGATGGTTTCAGGATCTAAAAGTTGCTGACTAGTAAGCATCTCTCGGAGGTTGGGTGTATCGACCCAGCTAGGCTGTTCAAACTCGTTCTCCGAATCTTCATCTTCAGAGTCAGTCATGATCTCAGGGAGCTTGATGTCGTCGCCATTGGGGTATTGAGTCGTTGGGACCTGAGACTGGGGTGCATGTGCAGACTCCGCAAATGGAATCTTGCCCTTGGCAAATTGTGTATGTGCAGGAGTGATTGGATTCATCTTTGCCTGTTGAGAAGGTCGCTTGGCAGGACGGTGTAGTGTCTCGTCATTCTCAGCTTGGAACGGCCGCTTGGCTGGCTTAGCGGGGTTGACAGGAGGAATAACGATTCGATTCGCATCCTGGACTGTCTGCATCCGAGACACAGGTCTAGAAGCACCAAGATCGGCCCGAGGCTGTTGTGGTGCTGCTGCTGCTGCTGCTGCTGCTTTGAGCTTCTCAACAACTTGTTGTTGTGGACGTACAACTCGAGCAGCGGGCTTTGCCGCAGGGGCTGGTTTCGATTTGCCAGACAGTGCTGAAGCTGGCCTGCTGGACGCAGCCGAAGTGGGCTTTGAGGGTGGAGCATTAGATTTGGCCGCTGGAGCAGGTGCCACAGCGAGCGGCTTGTTTGTCGCAGTTGGTGCAGGGCGAGCAGCTGGAGGCGGAGCCTGGCCATATCTGCTGCTATTGAGATTGACCATGATCTTTTGTGGTGCCTTTGCTTTTGGCAAAGCCTCCTTGCTTGTATGCTTAACAAGCTTCCTGGGCTCTCGAAGCGCTGCCTTAGTAGGCTTTGTAGTGGGTAAAAGGCTTTTTGGTGGGGGAGGTGGTGGCATCTCATCAGCAGAGTCGACATCCTGGTCCTTTGACGAAGCAGTGTTCATTCGAGATGTGCCAGGGCGGGAAAGGGGTTGTTGTTGTGGATAGGTTGACGTGGGTGTCTTGGTAGCTGCGGTGACTGGTGCAGGTTGCCTCAAACTCGATTGCGATGACATCGCAGACGGAGTCTTCACCGTTCCATTCTTGGACTTCTGGTGATGCGCTGTGGCCTTGGACTGCTCCTTCTCGCGCATTTCTCTCAATCTGTCATCAGCACGCTGTTTCTGTTTGGTGTCTCGTTCTTGTGTGTCCTTCTCCTTCTGCTTCTGGTGGTCAGATGAGCTGCGAGTGCGACGACCATCATTCTTGACGGGGCTGCCAGGTACCGCAGCAGTCTTTGTAGACTTGGTGGAAGTGTTCGATTCCTTGGATGGGGAGCGTAAGTGAGAGAAAATCCCGGGTTTCTGGTTCCTCTTTGGGCTGCCGAAGACGTCGTCAGATGAGCTATGTGCTTGTAGTTTTGGTCGCATAGGACTCTCAGCCAATGCATCAAGTTTAACTTGGGCGCTCATGGCGCTCGAGCCAATGATTTTCTCTTTAGCTAAACGAAGTGCTGAGTAAAACTTAGCCTTCGAAGCGCTGAGCGGGCCATCCATATATTTCTTGCTAGTCGGAGAGCCAGCCGGAGTGGTTGACTCCACAACAGTTGATAAATCGGGATTAGAGACTGAAATGAGCTTCGAAGGCACATGCTTCGCCGGCGATGGGCGTAAGTCAGCAGTTTGGCTTTTGCTCAAGCCAGGTCTAGCAGTTTTGGGGGCGGGTGCTGTGGTGCGAACTGGCGAGATCCAATCATCATCATCATCATCATCTTGTACCGGTGCAGCGGTAGGAAGGCTAGGGTATGTTGGCTGTGATGCATATCCAGGATGAAGGTCTTCTTTCGACTGTGCTGAAGTAAAGCTCTGGGGTTGGGATGACTGTGAAGATATTATGCTCTGGCTGATACGCTTCGGCGCTTCGTTCTGCTGTTTGAGCATGTTAATACGCTCATACAGGCGTTGTGTGGACGTCTTGTTATGAATCTTGGTGGTTTCTGACTCCTCTCGATGAAGGGCTGGACGCGCGTCCTCTTCATCCATCTCATTATGTGTGTCAGTTGGATATCCAAGTTGACTGCCTCCTAGGCTTTTGCCACCAGTGTACCTGCCCATCTGGCTATTGCGCGCCTTACTCGGGTCGACGTGACTTGTTCGCGAGACACGATTACCCATGCTCTTCTTTGCAAGTAATGGTTCGCGTGCAGGGAGAGACGCAAAGGTGAGACTACTTTTCCTAACAAGCGGTTTCACAGGGCTTGAGTTGTCCGAGGGCGAGCGTACATCATCATCAATGTCCATCTGATCATCTACCTCGTGATGTACCACAGTATCGTCGTGGGAAGCGGCTTCCGAGGGAGCTTTAGGGTAACCCGCAGGTGTGGTCGACGCTGTTGGGGCAAAGAGCGTCTTCGGCTCGGGTGCATGAGCTCGGTGTTGTGCAGTATCAAGAGCCGCATGTATTTCGGCTGAGATGCTGTACGTCTCTGAAAAGACACGCGGTGGGTCGGGGAAATCGGGAATATCCTGCATATCCTCATCTTCCTCGCCAGCGGAGCTAAGCTCATGGCGAATGACTGTGTCTTGTCCATCAGATCGCGAAGTGTCCGCATTATCATCTACATCCATTGCGTCATCATCTTTGGCGCGCAAATCCTCCCGAGATGGATTCTTGCTCGCGAATGCCTCCTTCGCGGAGACGAATGAGTCACCCGTGTCGCGTCGTTCGTCGCTGGACTCATGCATTGAGCGTTGGGAAGTTTGTGTGGGTTGAGTAGGTTGAGTAGACTGAAGGTAAGGTTGTGAGAAGACATCGTCGTCGTCGGGTGCACTCATGACTGTGTCTTGGGTAGATTGGAACTGGCTCCGTGGCGCTGTGGAAGGCTGAGCTGGTGACTGACTGATGGTATCGATGTGGAAGCTGCGATCTGGGTTCTCTTTGCCGCTGGCCAGGTTCTGGGAGAAGAGCTGTCGCGCAATGGGCGTCTTTGCAGCGGGAGACAGGGCTCGAAGCTTGTTCTCGTCCTCGGCTATGCGGAAGCGCGCCTTTGTCGTGGGTCTTTGGAGGTTATTCTTCAAGCTCTGTTCGGCGGGGCTGGGGCGGTTCTGAGCATTGCCAGTGATGAGGTTAGCCAGCGGCTGTCTGGAGTTAGTGCGCGAGACGCGAGACGCGACAATGGGGGGCTGGCTCACCTGACGCGGCTCACCTGCCTTCTTGCGTGCAGTGCGAGGAGTCTTGCCGCGCAGCTTGCCGGGCGTCTTGAAGACCTCGAGATTGTGTCTAGCAAGCGGTCAGTACAGGCTGGGCGCCGTGGGATGCGGGCGCGACGTACGGTGCATCATTGGCACAGATGTCGGCCATGTGCTCGTTGAGCCATTCGAGCTCGTTGCGGACGGAGAAGCCAAAGTCTTCTAGCTCCTGCGCGACCAGATCATTGGACTGATGGCGCTCTTCGAGGATCCAGCCGGCCGAGCCGACGGCGGGGACTTTGGTGCGACCTGCCATCGTGGTGGTGGTGAGTCGAAAGGCGTTGAGATATTGCAGGCGCGACGCGATGAGGCAGTCGCGATGGGAGGGCGTTGGAAATGGAGCTTGGGTTAACTAGACATGACGCGTCTGAATTAGCACAAGAAATCTGGACGTGCACCAACGTGGGAGGTACGTTTGGTGGGTTGCAGAAGTATTGGGCGTTGGTGGAGTCGATGGTGTTCGGTGCTTTGCGTGTTATTGCGCGGGATGAGCACAAACATTCGACGATGCGCGATGGCCAGTGCGCCTGCCGTCTTGGCCCAGCCACCCACCAAACTGCGAGTCTTCGCCAAGACTTACACGTGACATGTGTCCACCATACAACACGCATGGCATTGCTAACATCGAGAACAGAAGATAATTATAGCTTCATGCCCCAAAGTTTTTAGAATCCCAATTTCATCGTCGCAAATGATATTCTCATCTCAGCTTACTACGAGTACATCGACATCGACATCGACATGCCAGACACTGCATATTTGACTCACCTCCATCAAGTTTTTTATTTTAAAATCATGGTTTCCAGCCTTGGTTGGTTGTTCGTTGATGGTTTTTATGACCGATTCATCTGGTCAGGATTTTCAACTATATAACTTTACTACCACGGAACGCACTTGCACGCTACTTCGCCCACCCGCTATATATCTCCACAGCGCCCACCTCTTCGACCCCGCACTTCCACTTCCTGCTCATCGCAAAAGCCAGAGGTATCAAACCACCATTACCGCACCATACTATCGTTTAAGCCATCATCGACTATATATTTGGATTCTTTCTCCCTGCCCCGAACAGAACAGCTTCCAACCAGCTCCAACCTCTCTCTGCTACCATCATCCAAGTCCCTCTATACTATGGATAAAGCACCAAGACCATCGTCCGTCGAGGGCTCCTGTATGCACTGTAGTCTGCAACCTTTAGGCGACGTTTGCCCTATCACTGGTGGCCCACATCTTCCGCCTCCTGTATGTGCTCCTGCAGGTACACACCAGCACCTTACACAACAGCCTATACCATCGAAGGGCTCATCCCAAGACGTCCAACCGGTACTATCCCTCTTCAATCGCTTTCACCCAGCACCAAAGTCCGTCACTAAAACACCGCCCCCAAGTTCGAGTGGTAGTGGCAGTAAAAAGGAGTACCAGAGAGAATACAAGGATAAGGTTATTATGGATACACACAAGTCCAAAGCCAGGATCGAAACGCCACTCAACCCCGACCCCAGCTACTCGATATCTATGCCACAAGCGGTCTCGGCTCAGCTTTTTCGCGTAGAAAACTTAGCTCTGAAAGTACACAAGTCGGTTTCTGATATCAGTGTCAGTGGAAATGGTATCGATAAAATTATCGAAAAGTGTGGGTGTTTGGCCTGCAAAATAAGTCGGAAAAAAAAAGTGTTCCCAGCTTCATCTAGGTCGAACAAAACATTCGCAACGCCGGCGCACATTCCCAACAAAGAGCCTTGGATAGACACCGGCTTAAAGTGCAGGTGCATGTTGTGCCAACAAAAGCGAAAGGATGAGGCACTCTCTCCTCAATCTACCGAACCACCCCCGCCGCCAACGCACGCTTCCAACATCGGAATCAAAGAAGACCTAAATGGATGTGACTGCAAGGTTTGCCAGATAAAGGTGAAAAACAAAACAAATGGGCTGCAGTGCGTCAAGAAAACTTCGTTTCCACATACATGCACAGCATCAAAGGCCTCGGAACCATTGCATGGCAATCGCGTCGACGAACTCACGGTGACATCTAAGTATTCTGCAATACACCATCAGCATAGCCCTAAGGAACTAGTTGAACATCAGATTGAGTTTGCCAGCTCTCCACCAGAGAACTGGGAGAGGAATTTCAATGAGGCTCAGAAGAGGGTAAAGTCGAAGGAGCAAACCATTATCCAACAGGCCATACCTATACAGAAGAACATCGAAGAGCTAAAGAAGCTCAATAAACGGGAGTTCCCCCTGCAACAGCTTCCGCTTAGGCTGAAAACTGAGGTGCAAGCAGATTCCTTAGATGACTCTGCAGTTTCATCCATGGACAATATAGACTTGGAAGAAGATGATGACGATGAGACCTGGGAAAAGGTTGAAAAGGAGGACGCCATGGGTTGGGATTTTGTGCGTAGCTCGCGTCGCTAAGTCTTCAGAGTTTTTCTATTCATGCCTATTTAGATCTATTGTTCCATTGGTGTGCGTATACGTAATTCCGGTCATATGATAGCACTTAATCTCGAAGAACTAGTCACTCTTGGGAAATTGATTCCTGGAAGTATATAAACCAAACCAAATCTAGCATTACTCTAATTAATATGTTTCTGGAGAGTCTACAGATATCGACCATAGTTTATGCAAAAGCTCAAGTTCAATCTACGACGCAATCAGACAATGGCTTGACGGCTTATAGCTTCAAATCAATCTACGAAAGATTATTTTCAATCGCACTGTACACATTCCCATCAGGAGATCGAATATGACTTACAAAGTGCCAATACCGTTACATATTTCGAGCTTGCCTTCATCACTTGGGCTTGATTTACAACTCTCACACATGATCCATCAATGTCAACGGCGAGTTAAATCAAATGTGTTCTACCCAGAGGCCTCTGACGCGATGATCCCCCTCATCTAACCTCGTTCGCGTGCCACGCAAATTTTCCGGACTCGCCTTCGCAGCAAGCACCACATCTCCGTACCAGAACCCATTCTGCTTGGTTGCCTCGGTCTCTTCATCATTTTTGGGCAGTCTTAGTACAATACTGGCTCCCCTTTCCAGGCCGCCTATATCACATACTCTCCCTGCGAGGAAAATGTCGCCTTCTCTCCCTGCTTGAGCAGCACCTAGAATTGATGTATAAGCATTTTTTGTCTCATCAAGTAGTGATTGGTCTTTAACCACAATAGTAAGCTGATGTACGCCCACCGCGGCGCAAGGATGGGCCGTTTTCTCTGCAGATAGCGGCACGCGAACATTGCGTTCAGTGATGTCGTGGCAGAAGAAGGGAATCCGGCCTCGCACATGTTGTCCACCATTCTCACCCTTTGGAAAAGTAACAGCCCATTTCACATCAACCCCGTCAGCACGCTTCCGACCCCCACGCATTGGCTCGGCATGTGTCTCTTTCACACTTTCCTGGTTCTCTTCAGGTGACTTTGAGTTGGTGAGACACCAATCTTTCCAGCCGGTAAACTCGGCTTCTGGCCCCCACCAGTGTTGACCAACTTTATTACCATCGATGAAGCTGATAATTTCGATGTAGCAGCCATCTGCAAGAAGAATGAGCACGTTAGAGGTGGCCCCATCGCGATGAAAACCGCCAGGTGTGAGGGTGAAGTTCTTCTCAAAGCATGGTGGTACTTTTGGAAGCTTGGTGTCTGGATTCGCGGGGGCAAAGAGGATGAGGTGGTCAAGAAGCTGTGCTGAAGACATCATGAATCAATATTGATTCTATCAATTGATAGCTTCCTCGTCGTGGCGTAATGTAAGAATCTTGGAATGGGAAATATCGCTATAGGATTTGTTGTTGCAACTTAGCGGTGCCATCGATGAATTTATATGCGACCTCGGGATGGCTTCGCATTGGGGTAAAACTTCCCGATGACACAAAGTGGGGTCCCATTAGTTGACACACCACCCCTTCGTGCTTACAAACCCCACAGCCCCGACAAACTACACAATACTCTTGATCAGTTAAGAAACTTGTTGACAGTGGTCACGAAATTTTATAAGAACACCAACTTGGGTATAGTAAGATTGTGGTCTAGCATAGAGAGGCAGCGAACTTGTGTTACGCCTACATCAGCTTGTAGGCCATAGCGTCAGATGAAATACAATTAAGGATTAAGATATATCCGCTGCTTTCCTTATTTACATAAGCGATCATGTGCTATTCATTCTCACTCAAACAAATTTCTACATATCTCACAAGAGCAAAACTACCCATATTTGATGCAATGCTCAGGCTCATTGTTGAAGTATTGAAAGCCATCCATTGATAGATATTGCTACAGCAGTATTTGGTGCCTCACTAGATCACATCCTACGTACCGCCAGTAGGCTTCTATAATCTAATACTAGCCTTTTACTAATATACTGCTCTTGTCAGTTTGTGATTGATATTGCATGCTCACCCTGCATAGGGGACCGGAAAAATTATTTTACAGTAGTCACCGTGGGCTCACAAATCCGTTAAGTATAACATAAGCCCGGCAATAAACTAGGTGCATCTTTCATTACCGACTGTCCATCACTATCTCATCAAAGTGAGCAATGTTGCTTTTCATCTTTCCCACACTTGATAGATTCACGCATATTTCAGGTTTCTAAACATTCACCTCAAGGACCCCCGTAGAATATTTCCCCTCAGCACAGGCTATCATATGATAGACTAAGACAATCTATTTAGCTCGTGAGACTTGGAAGTGTTCATAGCTCCTCTATATTACACCCTTACTATCCACAGTTCGCGTTTTGTGACTGCCCCAATTATTATTGACCGCCACAGCCAATACCAACCTCGCCCACAAATACAAACATAAGGAAGCGCAACCAGGGTCAATTTAACTTTCGCGCCAATTAAATGTTACGGTTCATTTAGATCGTTCTAGTTGCAGACCTCAGTCTCTAAAGTTCTCTGCTCTGCCAACTGGCCAACGACCATGCCCAACATACCACTCAGCCATATGATCAACCTAAGTTAGAAACAAGGGTCGGCCACGCCTCCTACCTTTGACAACTTGTACTATACTTTGTGGCAGCCTTCCTAGAATTGCGGGATCAGTGGATGTGCAGTCTATTGTTTGAATTAATAGCACTACTGAAGACCACGAGAGTGCGCGTATGGAACCTAAAACAACACAAAAAAACATAGCCAAATTCCCTACTATCAATGTCACGACGAATACATTGGATAAAAATGTCATGCAAAGCGCTCTCGATGAAAACGAAGTCTTCACTCTCCACCCCACAGATCCTACCAAGATAATAGCCCGATATCTATCGGGAACCCGTATGAGCCAGACACGTTCTATGAACAAACAGATGAACTTCTAATAGTTGTTCAGAGTGCCAAGCCGTCGCTCGATCGTGCCTTCTACTTTTGTCCAGACTTAGCCAGCGCCAAAATTTTCAATTGTGAGTGCCCAAACAAAAGGAACTACTACCAAGCTAGTGATTGGATTTACCAGTCGACCAAAGGCCACTGGACGCGATGCGTAGGATCTGGACAACCGAAAGAGGTCTGGAAGTCAAACATTTTCTTTCGCCGCTTCAATGCAACGACGCATAAGTATGAGGAAGCGTCACTAGTGTCACGAAATTAAAAGTTGTCAATCCAAATGATAAGAAGTATATATACGCGTACAATAAATAGATCGACCAGATTAGGCGCCGCCGAGATAGCAAGTACAACAAAGTGATGATCGAAGACCACTGAATAAGCATTGAGCGACGTGCTCTTTATCTAGCCATCAACTTGTTCGTCCGCAATGCATGTTTGCACAAGTTTGGTGTTGGTTAGGGTGTATGAATGGGTCAAAAAGAACTGCGAGCCATGGCCGACACGGTCAATAAAGCGGGTGGCAAGACTCGGCAAATCGACGCTATTCGTGGTCAGATGGTGGCTTCTCACGAAAGCAAATGTAAAGCTATCTTTGGCTTACTTCGGAGAGCTCAGGCCCTACGGGAGCGCTTGAAACGCAACGAGAGCGTTTCTCGTGCCGATTTATATCCTACCGATGCCATATCGCTATCGTTTTTCCCAGTCGAGCTCACTAGTGAGCCTGGTGAGCCTGATGAGAGTAAAGGCAATGGTAAAGGTGAGAGTAAAAGCGAGTAAAACATTAAACCAGAAGAGAAAGGAAAGGTAAACGGTAAACGTGAGAGTAAATTCAAGAGCCGTATCTTCGCTATTGATAAGCACAGTTTAAGGCTATCCGATACACCCACTAGAGTTCTCGCACATTCTCCCATACAGGACTTCCAGCTTCTTACGCCGGATGTTATAAACGAAGACGACCTTCGGACAGATACCGATAAAGGATGGATTGGGAGACATATAATAACTCGACCGAAATGTATCTCGACGATAATTCTGCTATAGATGTTGTATCGGGTGCTTCTATTGTCAGGGAGGCGTCGTTAGTGCATTTAATAACGATCAAGGCTCAACAGGTTCCAGGCTTCACCCACTGCTGGTACAGTCACACCCAAGAAACGCAAGCGCGTGCTTCAATTATTTGATGAAAATGGTAATAGAGACGGTAAGTCAGAGAAGTCGCATGTTTGAATACGTTCGGTGAAAAAGATGCGTATGAGCCCGTGTTGGAAGGTGATGATCAGTTGCGGTCATGGTGAAGAGTGAAATATGATGGCCTTCAAAGCTGCCTAAATGGTGGCGCGTGAAGGCATAGTGAGTGACACTCTATCGTTATCATCTAGGGATAGGTATCAATGCTCTTCAGTGCATGCGAAAACGTATCTATAATCTTCACTTGGCATACGACATTCAAAAGTCAACCGATTTGTTATTGTTTCCTGTTGTACCGGTGTTGAAAATAAAATTACATTGTCAATTGGCACGATGCTAATAACGTAACATTCTCCATCACCAGAGGTCTTGCGGAGATCTGCGTCTTTCGTGTCTCGATCGCCAACCTGGTGGATAGCGGCCTGTAACCCCAGGGATAGGAAGAAATGGGCTTGGTAGTTCACCATCCTTGGGACATTCAGGCTCATCATCAAGCTCGCTAACATCGTCATGTTCGTTGTATACCGCACCTTGAGCGACCACATCCGCCTTTCTTTCCGTGGTAACCGTTGCTGTTTTCTCCTCAGGTTCTTGGCCTTCACTTTCGTATTCTGGAGAGGCCGGCAATCCAGGAGACCGGCTCAATGGTCTTTGCGGAGTAGGTTGTATGATCGTCGCAACATCATGGTTCTTTTGGCTCCGAACCTCATTGGGATACAGAGTTGTATTGACAACGTTTTCTTCTTCCTTCGCAACCGCTATTTTTATAGGCTCCATCCTCTCAGTCCCATACTCTGGGGCAACTATAATTATATGTGATGAGTTTATTGGCCTTTTATGAACAGGCTGTGCAAGCATCTTATCACTGTAGCTCACTCGACGTCTTGGAATGTGTTGACAACGAGGAGACTCGGCCGCTTTGGCTATTGAAGGATAGGCACCTTGAGACGTTGCTTGAGTACCTTTGGGTAAAATCGAAAAGCCGTGCTCCACTGGTCTTAGACATGGACCTAAACACCTGAAGCAGTCGTTCAAGGAATCGCTATGATCATGGACAGGTGTTATCGGAGTCACTGGCTCTTTCTGAGTGGCAGATACTGGAGAATTTGTTGCTGAGGATATTGTGATAGTAGGAATCCTTGACCGTGAAGAACTGGATGAATTTAGTTGTGGCCTTTCTGGAGTAGTACGATCCGGTCGCTGCTGCTGCCTTTTACTTGAGTTTTGAATAGATAGAGACCTCTCAACATGTTGTTCCACGCTTCTGGTAAAGTCTAACAGTTGTTTGGTCTCTGGGAGAATGGCTGTTGCATTCGTGTGGACTCTTCTGTCATACTCGAGAAGTTCACTTTTGATTTCTTGTAAACGACGGTTGATGACGTGTCTTTGTTCACGACGGTGATGCCTGATGTAGTTCAGTCTTTTAAATCTGTCTTGAGAAACTAGTAGACTTACGCCATCTGCTTTAACTCGTACAATCTATCCTCAACTGACATTCTCAGCTGCTTTTCTATGGTTTGCCGTCCCTCGGGTGTGGTGATAGCGCATAAAACATCTATTTCTTCTTGAAGTTTCTCAATGATTCGGATGTTTGAAAACGCCCCCATACTTTCTCGTGCAAGGCTCAATGATGAACGCAAATACTTCACTTCATGTTCGCTGAAGTACCATTTTACATGAGCAGCTGCCTTTTCAATTTTTGATTCCTTTGAGCGGCCAGCCAATACTCCAACTCGTTTCACTAGCTCTTTGCCACTGTTGATTGTTTCTCTGCACCAAGCTTCAAGACGCCGCGTTGGGCGTCTCTTACCCCTTGTATCGGAAATACAAATGGTGTAGAAATCTGCATACAAACCGGAGAAAACGTCCATCTCTTTCATCAATTTCATGATCTCACGTGGTGCATACCTAATTTTGTGAACCATCTTGCGTAGTGCCACACTCAGTCGCAGTATCTCTGCACCGAGACTGACTCCCGCTGCTACACCACCAAAGATTGCCAATGCCTCCATTTTGATGCGAAACAAACAAACAAACAAACAAACAAGGCTAGAAATGATCTGAAAATGTGGCAAAGTGAGAAATCAAAGTTTGGCTTTAGGAGGGAATGCGCTATCTCAGGGATTAAGTAGCGAGGCCAGGAGAGCATGCCTTATGCAATGTTCGACCGGTGAACTGCAGGCGGACGCCCTCCTGCGGGGTTTGTCGCAGCCATCCAACCAGCGTATTATGCCACTCACCATGTTCAAAAGTCTATTTAAGCAATGGTCGGGCTCAACACTGCTTCGCCTTGTATGCATCTCAGTCTTTGTATTATTGGCTCGAGATTATAATTTGCGTGACGCATCGGCGATTCCTTCTCCCATTCCATATAGATTTGGCTTATCGTACATCGTCAGAATGTGCACTCTTACTCCGTGGCCATCTCTAGTTGGCAAATGGATAGATGAGAAAGGGCCTATTAAAAAAAGAAAGAAGCCATCACGTGGAATAAGCAGCAGAACGAAGGATCATTGATGCATTCATGATGTGCCTCATAGGTACACTCAATGAGTTCTTAGCAATTCAAACACCTAATCAGTACCAAGACTAGACCCGTATGAAAGGGTATCATCCATGTCCCAAATGTCATACACAGAGCCTGAATACTCAGTCCTCTCCCCAAACACCCTCCTATCCCCAATCAGTCCGTTTCCCCGGAACTCAAACAAAAAACCGCACCCATTCCACTCGGATGTAGTAGGAAAGAAAAAGAGACAAAGGACTTACTTTGAACATAGATACCCATCCACAGCCTGCCTTTGTGACTGGCCTACTTCATTTCATGTTCCTTACTCATCCGTAACACCATGCGCTCTGCTGGAACCCTCTTCCTCTCCCTTGGAAGCGGTTTGCCCGACAAGATAGCGCGAAGCTTCGGGTTCTTCACCAACCTATTGATTGAATTGCTCTCGCGGGAAGTATTAACAGCAGCCTTGGGTTTACGCTTCTTGATAGGTCTATTTACCATACGAATGGCAGGGACAGAAGCTGGGGCCTGGATGCGAGGAGGTGGCTCGGTTGGCCTGAGGAGAGGTGGAGACCCTGTAGGCTGGGTGGGTTGGGAGCCGATGAAGACATTGGAGCGCGGGGCGCGGTCGATGTTGTTGACAGAGAGATTGGTAAGAGGCGAATTTACAGCACCGTCCGATATAGGCCTGGTGCGGAAGGCGAGGCCTTGCGTGTGTTGCTGAATTTGGGGCCTCGAAGATGCTTCGGTGTCACCAACACCACGATCGACTGTAGTCCTAGTGATGCGATCTTCCAGTCGACGGATAGTTTGAGGGTGAGGCCTTGCAGTGGCGCGGCGTCTGGTTAAACGGCGGGTGTGAATGTTGCTTGAAGTGATGCGGTCGACTAGGCGCGGCTGAATGGGTGCTTCATGTGTTTCGTCAGCTTCATGTGCTTCATCCAAAATTTGAGATAGAACTTGTGAGCGGCGCTCATCGCGGGAACGCTGGCGGTACGCATCTCGTCCACGGGTATGGCCTCGAGCGCCAGCTGAACGATTCTGATTGACTCCGGCATTGGTGTTTGCATTCCGATTGAGGCGAGTCCGGATGGAACTAGAGGGCAGGCCAGCACGGTGGGTTTGGGGACCATTTGTAGGTGCCATTGTCAAGTTGGGTAGAAAAATTTACCTGCAGTCTGTTACACGGTGAGCACTTGTACTTCTGATTGAGTGTTTACCCAGACTTAAGGTTGATCTTATTGTCGTGGATAAGCGCAGTGGTGCGTAATTTATACATCCGGGCGTGCATAGAAACTATAGCTCGTCAGGCAACGCAATGTTTTGCGGAGTGAAAGTCCACCGCGTATATCACGTGCGGTTATTATGGTGGATGCCTTGCCACAGTCCTGGCTCGTCATAAGTGAATCAAGCGGAAGGAACAAACGGAATAATAAGCGGATCGACACAAGGAAATTGGACCTATGCAATACCGAAATGATTCACCTTCGTCGAGATACCCAGGGAGCGGGATTACCCCTACCTACACTGTCATCCACAAACCACCCTATGATTGAATTTGATAGCCTATATCCATAAACCAAGAGAACAATGTAAATAGGCAGAGACTCGAAGCAATCTATTGCCGTGGAACACATGGTAAAATGTGTGCAAAGTGCGCGCCTTGGTTGCGCCTCGAACGTCCGGCCATGTGCAGTTGATGTAGAACGCAAGATTTAAACCATACAAAAGAAAGTTTGGAGACCGCTTCCCACTTCCGCTGTGGACCTAGATGTCCTCCATGTTGCCCACCGCTTCGTCTTCATCGCCGGATTCGTAGCTGCCCACGGAGCTCATCTCGTCATCGTCATCGTTATCTTTATCCGAGTCCTCGGCGGTGTCTTTGTTAGCATACTTTTGTACGTACTCTAGGTCAAGCTTAGCTAGGTTTCTCAATGTCATTGAAATCGTACAATGTATACCTTTCACCTTTGCGTCATAGCTCTTTGGTTCCCTCATGAGTAGGGCAGCGGCCTCACCGTTCAGTGGATCCGTAGGGTTAGGATATCGGAGGAGTTGTGGGAGGAAGACTTCGAAGATGTTGATCATGTCGTACATGGGTGACCATGTCTGGTTGATGACGTCGAGGCAGACGGAGCCTGAGCTATAAGCTTGTCAGCAATTGGTCGCAACTAAGGTAGGGTTCGCAGGGGATGACTGAGACATACAGTTCATCAATGTTGGGGTGGAATATCCTGTTGACAAAACCGATGCTAGGGCTCTTATACGGATATTGGTCTGGTAGTTCAACATGGATCTTCCAGAGGCCACCTTGGAATGGAGCTGCTTCTAATTAGTATTCGTCATCTCTTAGCAAGCAGGTTGCGCATACTCTCTTCAGGGCCTTTAAAGCGGACGTAGAACTCTTGCCTGTGATGTATTAGTTTCGTTGCAGTCGGGTTACGAAAGCAGGACGGGAAAGACGGACACTGATAATTGTTAGCTACTATAGGAGAAATCGATACAGGGAAGCATACTGTTGTCGTTGACAAGCGTGACCTCGTAGTCGCTCATAAGCCTACTATGTGTCAGTCTTGCTTGCTCGAGATAGGGAGGCGGTGATTCGATGAACACACATCCTGGGTTCGCATTAGTATATTACTCGAATTTCTGGGGCTATCTTCACTTACTTCATAACCTATTTGCAGCGAAAAGAAGTCTCCATTAGCTCTTGCTCGCACGCCACGTCAGTGTCAAGTATGGGTAGCACGTACGTCTGTCTCGATGCGCCTCTTTGGGGAGCTCATGATGTCGATATCGTCGCAGACAGCCTTTTATGGCGTTTCTAGTCTTCTGCCCTCTTTGTCGAAGGTATATATATGCTGGACGTGTAGACGTGCAGCTTGTAGGGTGAGGGTGAGGCCGTGGAATGGGTCGCGGGGTTATCGATAACAGGTGAGGGCCGGTTGAGGTTTGCTGGCGAAGCGTTGTCGCTTTGTTGGCAGCAGGTGGGGTGGGGTTGGGTTGGATTTGTGAGTCGGCGTGTTGAGTTGTATGGTGTAAGCTAGAGTGGGATGTCGTGTCTGTGACGAGGGATGATGCTATAGGCTACTTGAGTAGGTGAGAGGCACTGAAGGTAGTCACGGTCACGAGCACCGGGAGGTCACGCTTGACATCATCAACCAGACTATAGATACATCACTAAGCCGCGTGTCACTGTTTGGCTATACACCACCCCAGACTTTTTTTATTCCTTCGTAGCAGCAAGCACACAGACTTGAATACTCCAAGAAGATGGAACGTGCCGGCCCAGTATGACTGAGCTTCCAGCAGCTGTTACCAATGGCAGCCAAGTATTGCCGCATCTCTCCCGAGCCTCGGCCTGAAGCACGCCGATCGTCCGTGCCCTTCCGATCACACCCATCGCACCAGTATCTATCTCAACGGTCGCAGAACGCTCATCAAAAAGCATGCTTTTCCCCTCATCATGAGTGCCGAGATTGGACCTCCAAGTAGCCGGGAGAAGCGACTCCATAGTCGTGATCCAACCTCAACAAAGAGACGTCTAGCCCAAAGCTGACTGGAACACCTGAGCTCGGACACCCTCGGTTCTTCCACACCAAGCCTCCCAGTACAAGCTCTACAGCGCAACTTTCTGTACAGCTTCATAAAACCAAATCTGTCCGCCCTAGCCATGCCTGCCGATTCTGATTCTGTATTACCCCCTTTGGCTCTACCAGATTTCACACCATTCAACCACCACCCTTGAAGCACCTCCTGAAGAGCACTTCTACCATGTCACGTGCCCTCACAAATACTCTTTGGACAGTTTCAACATCATGTAAAGCAGCGCTACGAACTTCCCCATCGCCAATCCTCTATCCTCAACATGCAGTATCTATCACTCATGTTCGATGGAGTTCACACTCGCCCTTGGGTGCTACACCAACTCATGGTCGCAAGCCTGTTACCATCAATACTCTCCAATCGCTGTATCGGAAGAACGAACCCATTACCATGATCACGGCGCATGACTTTCCCAGCGCCCACGTTGCCGACCACGCAGGCATGGACATGATACTTGTTGGAGACAGCTTGGCCATGGTCGCACTTGGTATGGAAGACACAAATGAAGTATTGATGGAAGACATGTTGTTGCACTGCAAGTCAGTTGCCCGTGCAACCAAGGCTGCATTTACAGTAAGTCCTCTTCTCACTGCCTTCGTTAGTATACTAATGCCGTCCAGGTTGGAGATTTACCAATGGGAAGCTACGAAATCTCTCCCGAGCAAGCATTAGCCTCCGCTATTCGCATGATTAAGACAGGGCGTGTCAAATCTGTCAAGCTGGAAGGTGGAAAGGAAATGGCGCCAACAATCGCCAAGATTACAGAAGCAGGTATACCAGTCCTGGCACACGTAGGTCTCACTCCACAGAGACAGAATGCTTTGGGTGGCTTCCGTGTACAAGGCAAGAGCACTATGTCAGCCGTCAAACTGCTCGAAGATGCTCTCGCAGTGCAAGGAGCTGGTGCATATGCAATCGTGTTGGAGGCTGTACCACCTGAAATTGCTGCATTAGTAACCAAGGAGCTCCGTATTCCTACCATTGGGATTGGCGCCGGTAACGGCTGCTCAGGTCAAGTGTTGGTCCAGGTTGATATGTTAGGCAACTTCCCACCAGGACGATTTCTCCCTAAATTTGTTAAGCAATATGGCGATGTTTGGAGCGAGTCCAAGAGGGCGATTGAGCAATATCGAACAGAGGTAAAGAGTCGAGCGTACCCTGCACCAGAACATACATATCCGGTACCAAAGGATGTAGTCACCGAGTTCGAGCAGTTGATTGAAGAGAAGCGAAACGCATAGCTGCGAGGGCCGGGAGTCTATTGGATGTTCTTTGGTTTTGATAATTTTCGTTCTTCGTCATACTCAAGCTGTTGGTAACGTCTAGATTGTGTTCATACTTTTAGACTTATCAAGATTTTACCAGATTTAGATGCCTCTTTCATTTATGAAACCACCAAGAGAAGCGTTTGCACATATGTCAAAGCACTGCACAATCTCAGGTCCAATGCGATGCAGCGGCGAATTATCCACTCATCCAAACGCGGGTGACATAGCATATCCTACGACCAACTCTTCGTTTTGCTTAAAACACTACATCATTGATAATTAGCCCATGTACAAATAAAGTGGATCAATCATACCGTCCACAAGTTTCCTACCCCCTCATCTAGCGCCGGGGAGAAAACACTGCCAACGTAGCAAAATACACTTTCATGCGCCTGAACCTTTAGCTTTTTCCGTATAAACTTCACAATCGTATCGAAACGATGGTTTGTAGACAGTTTGAACACTCGCTGATTGAGGTGCGGCGCTGACCCGATTGGCTGCAGGCGGATAGTAACTATCATTTCATGAGTCTAAGTCCTAGGGAACTGAAGAAAATGACACAAGGAACAGAAACCAAGTAGAAAGGGAGGCTGTAGCCTAAGGTGACCGGACTTGCAAAGCCTCAACCCGTGTGTTGGTTAGGAACAGTAACTCAAGCTTACTTTTTTGCACAGTTAGATTACCCGCCGATTCAAGCGCTTTTGATGCATCACGAGGCAGGTTTGTGAGGACAACAGATGCAGCCATTGTGAGTGGGGCTTCTGTTGCATCGTCCGCTTCGGGTATCATCTCATCTTGTGTGCCTGACATTTCGGACCAGATTGAAAAAATCCGTACTTATTCGAGGCGTTGCGTAATCTGGATGTGCTTTGGCGAGATGCCTTAAAAAGCGAAGAGGGCGGGACGACAGTATGTCAATGAGAGGAGAGCAATGATGTGGTGCAATTGATGGATGATGGAAGTCACACTGTAAGTGGCGGCCTAGCCAATCACAGTCCGTGTTGGCTAGCTATAACTTTCATACGCAGATGATCGTTCATATTGGTTTTTACTATTGCATTGATACTCAACAAGATATTTACTACGATAGTGATATATACCATCGCCTTCAGCATCTTCGTACTTCTACTACACATCCTCGTGTTGCCTTGAGGATATCCTTCGAGCCGCTATATAACAGTCCCTAGTCCTCCAATACGCTAATCAGTCTGCGATCGCAAAGACTGACAAAAGAGACCACAACGGCCGTAACACGGTGGTTACATACAATGACACATCCATCGTAGGTCACCAAAGGCGGAAAATGCACCGCCTAGAAACTGCACAGCTAAGCCATGCTAAGTAACAAAGGAAAATGAGAATACGCCTCGAAAATGCTCAAACCACCAAAATGCTGCGTATCGGGTATTCGCTCGCAGATGAAACAGCCATGCACCGGTTAGCCGGTATGAATTGAATAAGAAGTACAAACAAAAGGTATGTCGTGGATATTAGGTCATGCATTATCGCCATATAGCGTGCAGAGTTTTAGTCGTGTATTTTACGTAGCTCAATGGCGGTCAAGCTGATTAAGGAGCTGATCAAGTTCAGCCCAATTTTCCGTCGTAAGAGCAAATTTTCGGTGTTTGCGGGAGACAACATGCTACATTGATGTCAGTATGGCACATGCAAAAGGATGAAGAGTGTCCTCACCTCATCGAAGTCGTTAAACTTCTCCCTGCAGTTCTCGCAGTAACCCGGCTTGAGTTCCTTCTCGACAGCCTTACGTCTACGTAAGGCTGCCGCTTTCCGGGCCTGTCTCTCCACATCTTCATCTTCATGGATAAAGCTAAGGGTTTCTTGAGCCTTGCGCTTGGCCGCTCGTGTCGGTGGCACATGCTCCTGATTGATCATGGCCCTAACTTCGTTCATAGTAGAAGACTGGCCACTGTTGGTGTTGGCAGAAGGAACGCTATTCTTCTCAAGCACCTTTCGCTTCAAAGCATTCACTTCCTTGCTATTTCCAGCTCGAGGTGCTGCAGCAGTTGAAGAGATCATTTGAGACCGGATGGCAGAAGTAATATTAGAGGCTTGCAGACCAGATGCGATTGGTTCACCAGCAATGAAACGAGGTATTCCTCGTACATTAGCCTGTGCACTGCCAAACATGGGAGGAACTCCGTCAGCGGTGCTGGCACGTTTGGCAGGGATGGCTTTGGGTGGGTCCAGTGGTTTCGAGTCTTCCTCTTCATCTGCCTTTACAAAGGCGGCTGGGGCACTCGGCCGGCGTGCCAGGTTGTTGTTTTCTCCCAGAGCCATCTTCTCTTCTGCGGCGGATGCTGCTCGAGTACGTGGGGGAGCAACAACCGCAGCTCTTTGTGCACGTCGCGCCTCTTGCTCCTCCATTTGCCGGCGCCCAAAATGTGGATCTTCAACGAATGGGCATTTGCCGTTTCCTGAGGCACGAAACTGCGGCCACTTGCCCTTCTCCTTCTCCACCTTTTGGTATTCTCGAATCATCACAGGTCGCGTAGCCTCGTCCATGTCATGAACATAAACATAGTATCCTCGCAGTGGAATCAGATCCTGCGTAGCAAGGATGTAGTCACGATCCATCTTCTCGTTCTGCAAAAGCTTCTGCAAGTCTGCTGGTCGACCCTTCTGCTGCGTCATGGTTGAGCCATGGCGCGGTTGGAAGTTGGACGGATCCTCGCCTGTTTCCTTGTTGAACATAGTCTCAACCATGCGCTGCAGCTTGTCCACGGACCAAATCTTCATTCCATACTCCTTTGCCTTGTACAGAATAGCATCGGCACGATTGTTGGATTTCTGAAGGGCAGCATCGAATGCTGATTTCCTGTTTTCGAGCTGGGAGGGGTTGATGGTGCCTTTGGAGTGCGAGGAGGAGCTAGAGTCGATATCAACAGGGATGGGACGCGTCGTGATGACATGAGTAGCATCTTTGGAGAAGAAGGTGATGTCGCGCTGGGATATGTCAGAGTTGTGTCGTAGTTGAAGGAGCGATATAACCTACCGAGCCAAGGATCGAAGCTCTACTCATGATCTTATCCTTTTGTAGGCTCGAGACACTATCAAAATAGAAGACGAACTGGGGAAACAGCTTGCGGTAATGGCGCTGCCATTGCCTGATAGTTTCCAAGTCATTGGACTGGCGCTGTGCTTTCTCGGCCTGCTTGGGAGGGACTTTGTTCTCACGGGCAGCCTCGAGCTTCTTCGTCAATGCCGTGGCTGGGGCCCCACTTCGGCGAACGAGGCCATGACGGCGGGCCTCGGCATCGTCGACTTCGATGATGTGCTTCTTGGACGGCGGTTGGCCGTATGGCATGTCGCGTTGTTCGCTCGCATATGACCGCTGGCGCTTCCCTCCCATGTTAGCAGGCCTCAAAGGCGAGTTTGTGGCATTTTGCAGATTAGCGAGAGGCACACGACGGCTCGACATGTCGGCAGATAGATGAGGCGAAGGCGGCACGGCTACTGCTGCCATGTGGTGTGGCAGTGGTGGGTATGTGGGCGTGACGTGTGGTCCAAAGGCAGGCCGTGGTTGAGGGGCACGAGCTCTCGACGCGACTGGGGCAGCACGTCAAAGGATCTTCACGCGGGCGTAGCGGCCATGGAGGCGTGTCCAGGGGACGACAGTGGCGGGGACAGGTCTGGGTGGAAATTGGGCGAAAGAGAGAGTGAATAGACCGTGTGCAGTGAGAGCCCAAGTTGTTGCAGAGTCGAGTGAGTTGTTTTGTGGCTGGGAAGAGAGAACGATGCGCGCGAACCGTTGTGACTAGCGCGCTCCTGCACCAAGGTTCGCACAGCAACCAACCGCGTGTCTATTGTTCCCGGAACCCTGCACATCAACAAACACACGCACCCACACTTCTGCACGACATTCCGCCATGCTTTTGGCCAGTCGTAGGCTCTGCCGCAACTGCAGTGGCATTGGATTGTCGGCTTGCTATCCGTTGTTTGCCACCGCATGTCTTGCACCTGCCCAAGCATGTTCGCTCTTGCCTGTACCCCACTTCCTGCTTCATGCTTCCTGCTTCCTCACTGGCAGAGTGCAGGTCAACAGATTCTTTTGTGGTAGCATCTGCTTGTATCCTCTACTCGCTCGTTTGCTATACGTCCACTCAGCTCAATGATTGTGTGCTCTGTGCGTCTGCCTGTCCACAATCAGTTTCCTTGCGATTTCATTCTCACCGCTGTCAAACACATGCATCGTGATGCCTATACCAATGAGAGTGAATGTCCACCACCTCATGGCCTTGTCCTCCCTCTCCCTTCCCTACGCACCTCTTTAGTTACCACCGCACAACCCTACAACCATGGCCTATCGGCAAGACCAACGCTTCCCTACATCTAGAGAGTACAGTAACACCTACCGCTCATCGTATAGCCGACCAAGCTGGCGCTCTGCCTCTCCCAGAGCTTCAACTCGAAATGCGGCAACCGACAACCCCAATAGGATTCTCCTGAATCCTCGTCGCCGCAGCCACGCCCCTTCGCGTCCAGCCAAAGAGCAAGAGCAAAAGCATGAAGAACCAGAGAAACAGAAACGGCAGGGCCCAATCCCAGACCACCATCAAAGCCAAACTCAAATATGCTACTCTTGGACCACCTTGGACGCCAACCTTATGTACCGCACCCAACGTGCCTACGACCTCGTCCTCAGCTACCCCCGCGACTCAGCCGGCGGCCAACGCTGGTCTGCCTCTGGCATAGCCCACGTCCGCAAAGTGGGCCAGCATCTACATCGTGACATCGTCGAGCTGCGTCGATGTGAGCGCCAATTGAACACTCCAGGTAAGTCTAGAGCCATTGATAGGGAGGGAAACGTCATTGAGGTATTGCTTTTTCGCGGACTTTTGGCTAAGGTGAGGGCGTTGTGTGGGGCTATTCTGAAAGCAATCAAGGATAAGGAGCGACTTCCAACATGGGTAGACGGGAAGCTTGTTTTTGAGGGCGAAGGTGATGTTAGGGACGATGATGGTGGGAGTGGGTAATTGGTGCCTACTTAAGTAACGTGAAGATGAGTTTTTCATTCTAAACTCTCGGGAATACTCAACATCTAGCTGGAGACTTCATCCATGTCTAGAACAAACTAAGTCAGCATAGCTAGTTACAATTCAAAGCAGCTCACAACTTAAGTTGTCCTTCTGATAGTCTATCCTGGCTCCCCCCAAAACATGTTCGTGTAAATTAAATTAAGTTCACCCTACGTGAGACTTTTCTCATAGACTATAGACTTCATCCATATACATATATATAGACAGTCCCGTACTATATCAAGCACGCACAGCCACAAAAGCCCAAATCACAACCGAACGCTCCCAAAAAAAAAACAATCAATTCACATAATCCGATCCAATTCGATGCACCTATGGTATAAGTGCAAGTAGTTCAGCAAGGCAGCACCAAGCATCCAACGCAAGTCCCAACTCATACCATCACATTTATTCCACAATCATCGCCCGCCTTGCTACACTATTCTTCGTAGACCGCGTAGGAGAAGTGAGGAGCCTGCCTTGCGCTTGTTTTCATTCACGCCCAAACACACTGCACCGTGTAAAACGCCTGCCATCTTGCAGCATCAGCTTTGGAGTAAGAATAACTATGTATCTTTATGAATCTATCGACCGTTGTTGAAGAACCAGCTTGTCCGCTTTGTCTTGTTGCCCTCGAGGTCACCATCTTGTTTCTGGAGATTGCCGATGATAGGCAGGACGGGGCCGTCTTGCACGGGACCACCTCCGCCGCGTAGGGGTTTGGCGATGCGGGAGCCAACGCCGCCTCCGAATGCGAAAGAGGCGCCGGGGCCTGAAGGAGAACCGAGACCGCGTGTTGAGCCGGCTTTGGCGGCTTCCAGGCGTTCTTTCACAGCGGTAAGCTGTGCTTCGAATCTGTATTGTTGTAAGTATATAGTTGCATTTGACATAGCACTAGGAAAGTCGCGTACCTGTGGTTTGCTGCTGTAAGCTTTTCTTGGGAGTCCTGCAAAAGGCTCTCGAGAGATTGTATACGTTCGTTACGCGCAATGAGTTTGCGTTCTGCGATAGCAACCTCCTTCTTCAGTGAACTATTTTGCTCGACAAGTTGCCGTTGTACGACAGTCAATTGCTCGAGGTTCCGCTCTAGGAACATCATCTTCTTTTGCTGAGCGCGGTTGTTGGAAGTACGGAGCACATTATTATATTGCTCGCGCGTCTCATCTAAAGATATTTCTAGCTCAATGACCTGTGAAAAAGAATGAATTAGTTGACTTTCCTTAAGCTGTCGCACTTCGAAAGTTGTATGGACACTTACACGTTCGCATCGATTCTGTAGATCACGCATCAAGCTCTTCTTCATATTGTCGAACTCAGCAATCTGCTGCTGAACCGTCTTGCCATTAATGCCATTCGCGACACCATTGGCGATTGCCCCACTCTTGATCCGTTGTTGCAAGCCTTCAATCTCTATCTTGAGCTTAGAGTTATCTTCTGCTCGTCTCGCAAGATCCTGCTTCAAGTCTTCCACAAGCTCAACATTGCCTTCCTGTCGGGCAGTGTATGCATCAGCAAGGCGCGATTTGAGCTCTTTCTTGTCTGCATCGGAGAGGTTTCGCTCCAGTAGATCCTCGTACGAACTCTGTAAATCAGAACAACGCGCCTCTAAAGCCTCGCGCCGTTTGTTGTGTACGCTATCTTCATCGTTCCGCGCTGTAAGGGACAGCTCTGCTTGCCTAACGATCCCTTGTGTTTCGACAAGCTTTGTCCGTAAATCTTGTAGTGCATCGGGAGCGATTGCTTCACCGGCTGAGCTCATGTCATGCAGCTGGTCGAGCTGCTCAATTATTTTTCGTATCGTACGCTCATTATCACTGAATACCTCGCCGCCAAGGTCGAAGCCAGCCATCATCTGCGCCATTGCCTCAGCCTTCTTCTTTTTCTTCTCGTCTAAGGCAGCGCTGGTTTCTTTGGCATTCATCTTGGCATCTAGGAGTTGTTGCTTAACATCGTCGAGTTCAGCTGTAAGTTCAGAGTTTGCTTCTTTGAGTGCATCCATAGAGATTTGGGCCTCTTTGCTTTCGAACTGGATCTTCTCAACCTGCATTTTCATCTCGTTCAGTTCAGATGTTATCCGTTCGTTGTCTTTGTTGGTCTTAGCGTCCCGTTCTTTGTAGTATTGCAATTCATCTTTTGCTGTATTGAGTTGGTCTACTGCTTTTGTGAGTTGAGACTCCTTTTCTGTCACTTGATCTTGCAATTCATTCTCTCTCTTCAAAAACTCGTCTTTTTCGTCTTTCTCCAGTGGTATGCTGGGTGTACTCGCGCGTTCCAAGTCCATTCGTGAATCTGGCCGTGACGGTGTATCTGAACTCTTCGCAGCATCTAACCTTGAGGGTGTGCTTGCGCGTGGTGCTGAGGATAGTCGTTTGCTCGTAGCCGTGCCAGTCTCTAAGGAAGGGGTCCACTTCTCCCTTGGTACCGATTCACCGCCACGCCATAGCGATACCTCACCCTCGAGTGTTGCAATGTAGCCTTCAAAAGTTGTGACTTGACCTTGAGCCTTCTTTAACATTGCCTTAAGCTCAGCAGGACTCAACTCTGCATTAATCTTGGCTTTGTTCTTGATTGACTTCGCGCGCATACCGAATCGCAATGTACTAAGAGTTTCAGCATCGTTGTAACTACTTGGTGAGCAGTTGATGATAAGCGTTGTTCGAGAATTACCACCAAGCGATTCTTGGAGGATACGTGTGAGCTTTGAATCTCGATAGGGGATATGCGATGATTTGCCGTCTGTGAGAGAATTGATGACCATGCCCAGTGCGCTCAAACTTTTGTTAATCTTCTTCGCTTCTTCCAAGGTTTGCCCACTTGCTCCTGTCTTTCCAACCTTCTCAGAACCAGCTAGATCTACCAAGAAAAGTTGGCCGCTCTTCTGTGACCCTGTCTCGACGTTTTTCTGGGCAATGGTGACGACAAAAATGGAATGCGACCGAGAAGACTCCTGGTTCATGTTTGTTGCCGAGACTGCTCTGGCCGATCCACCTCTTCGTAGGACCTCGTAAACTTCGTCGTCACTTGCAACGTATACCTCCAGAAGGCCTTTTACGTAGACACCTCTGTTCTTTTCCTCGTGCACGGGTAGGTTGTCATTCTGTGGTTGCAACAGATCTCGGATGCGCTCCATATAAATTTCCATATAGCTGACCCTGACGGTATATTCAATATTGCTGGGTGATGCCATTATGCTGGCAAAGACTTGCTGGACGATACGTGGGATGACACCCCTGCCGACTTCATCGTCAATATCGCTTCCCATCATGGTATACGACTTTCCGGCACCCGTCTGGCCATAAGCAAATACGGTGCCGTTGTATCCATTGAGGATGTCGTCCACGGTGGAGCGGATAGAGTAGTCAAAGACATCGGCCTGGCGCGAAGCCATGTCGAAGACACGGTCGAAGGTGAAGGCCCCCGCGGCCTCTTTGGACTGTGCCCGTGGCTGTCAGCGGCCTTTTAGCAACTCAGGGCCTGCAACATACCTGGATTGTACATGTGTCTTCAGAATTGAAGTCAACTATGGGTTCTCCGCCGCTAGCAACCTCGACCTTGTTCTGCGGGCGGAACCGCGCCACGACTGTGAATTGCTATAGTCAGTCATATGTGCAAGTGAGGGTAAGATTGCAGCATCGCGGCACACCTTTAATTGTGTTGGAGCCCCTACAGGTGCACATGTCAGTCATGTCTCGCCGATTGAGAGGCGGCTTTGCGTGGACTACTTACGACATGGTTGCGGCACTTGACAGTGTTCCGGCCCAGCGGCCGCCCTCTGCTTGCTCCGCTCACTCTCTAGTGCAGTGTTGCTGCGAGCCCGGTGTGAACTGCTGTTGTGGTGCCGGCACGTCTTCACGTCTCGGCGCGTGGCAGACTGGTGGTAGGTGACGGCCCCGCTGCTGGTCGAGCCAGGAGAGCAATATGACTAAGTACTGTAATTCCAGAGGAACAGGGGGCCCTGGTGCAGCCACAACAATGCAGACAGCCGCCCTGCAGAAGGTAGACCACCTTGGGGATTTCGCGGCGGGTGCAGCGAGTGAAAGATGGTGGCGGCGTTAAGGTTGCAGGGTCATGGAGTGGGCAGGCCGTCGGCTTGAGTTGCTTGAGGCGTCGGCGCAATATCGCTCTAGCCTCACCCCCACACTGGAGCCCTCACAACGGCGTGACGTACGCAGACACCTTGGCCTTCATTTGGCCACTGCTCAGATTGAACAATCACCTTGCTCTGCACACGAGGCACGTGCTTACATGTCGAGTTCGTGAGATGCACAGTAAACCAAGGTAAAGTAAGTAGGTAACGCAATCTCATCAGGGTGGGAGACTGCAAAGTACTACGGAGAGAAGTGACATGGAAACGCCTCGCTGTGCGTGAAACCTACCAAAAACACAAAAGGTCCCAATCATAAGTGGTATAGCTTGACCCTTGTGACCCCATAACTCCAGATTCATGCCTCATTTCATCGTAGCTTCTGCTGCGTTTACGCCCAGTATCCGTGCTAGTCCTCCCAGCTCTTCTCCACAGTCTCACGAACACGCTTGGTGTACTCCTTCCGGTTCTCCTTGTACAAGTTCGACGCCTCAACATTGGCAGGCGACGATGTGTTGGGGTCGTTAAGCAAGCTATCCTGCGTCAGCACTCGTCTTCAAGTTCATATCTGCGGACTGTACCTCTGAATACTCGTCAAGATCGCTGCGACATCATACGTGGGTGACCACCTGTTCTGTAGAATGTCCAAGCATAACTCTCCGGTCCCATAGACATTGGGGTGAAACATGTCGCTGATGAACTTGACGCCAGGTGGCTTGTTAGGGTACGCTTCCTCAAAGTGCATAACGAGACGGAAGGTCCCATCCTCGAAGGGAGTGTCCGCCGGACCAATAATGACTGCGTTCCTGTACATTGTCAGCCGCAGTGCTATCAAGCTGCTTCATTCACACCCGAGCCAGCCACCCAAACTAGGGAGGCGAGTGCGTAAGGGTGTCGCGTGCAGTGTGAATGTGAATGTGTCGTACCAGGTCATTACGTTGTCCGCGATAGGGGACGCAGAAACACCAGCAGGAGGGTCGGTCTGCATGCGCTACAGTACACTTTGTTAGAACAGTCCCATCAAATGTATCAAACCGCGCAAGCTAAGGTACGACTGCACGGTGTGGGTGGCGTACCTTGAAGTCGCGCATCAAGCGGCGGCGAGCAGAGGTGGACATGTTGTTTCAATTCAACAGGACAGGTGTGGGTGTTTAGGTGATTGAGCGGGGAAGCTTTGAGGTTGAAAGCGTAGGCTGTATAGGCGAGGTGAGGGTAGAGGCAATCACTCCGATGTGATTGCGTTGAGATGCGGGAGTGATGGGGATTGCCGCGTGCAATCGATCGGTTGGGAGTTGCCGAAGCGCCACCTCACGTGGCACCCTATCTCGCTTTGCAGCCAACTCATCAGTCATCGCTCTCGTCAATTATCTCACCAGACGCACTTCATTACAGAAATAGCAACATAATATTTCCCACACTACTGTTCCTACTATCTACCAACCCGTTCACCTATTTGTACAGAACACCTTTTCCTCAACGCCTTGCCATGTGCCCATGCCAAAGTTTTATCGATTTTTTTGAAACTGGTAGCTTACCCGTGTAAAGCTGTAATGTAAATGCTATACAATCATGATCTCGTCAGGCGAAAAGCTTTGTGTAGCCGGAAGTGCAGCGGAAGGTAGTTATACTCGAGTCTGCAGGGGGAAGGAAGCCTCACTCGCCATTAGCACCTGCAATGCCATGGTGAGTTGCGCTCGCCGTCTTTTCGCGACCGAGATGATCGACAACGGGAAAGCGGGCACGGCGCTCGAGGTCATCCAAGGGAATGTGAGAGCGGATGAATCGATCCTTGTCATTATAAGGTGGTTGGTAGTCCCAAGTCTCTTTACGACCAATTTGCAAAGCGCTCCACGCAATCTGGCGCATGCGCTGGCTCTTAAGCGTGTCCTTATGAATCTGCTTGAAGTCCCATTTGCTACTGGCTTCAGCTTCAAATTCTGCAAATACCTTTTCATGGTGGGGCTTCGTAGAAGTGGCTAGGTTGGTAAGCTCCTGTGGGTCGGTGGAAAGATCAAAGAGCTGTGGAGGATCGACCAGGGAGCAAGTATACTTCCACTGATAGCGTCGGATCATGTAAATAGGAGTTACGGTGCCTTCGCCCATGTATTCACCGAAGACTTCGTCCTTGCCAGACTTATCCGACACCAAATAGTCATGGAGACTAACCCCATCAATCGGAAGAATGACCGAGGCATCGCCACCTGCCAGGTCTACAAATGTTGGTAGGAGGTCCATGGTGGAAACAGATTCTGTCACTGTCTTTGGCTCAAACTTTGTTGGGCAGTTGATGATCATAGGTACCCGCGCACTGTTTTCGAACCATGACATCTTGTACCACAAGCTGCGCTCGCCAAGCATGTCACCATGATCACCCGAGAAGACAATGATGGTATCCTTGTCGAGGTAACAATTCTTAAGTAGGCGCACAAGCTTACCAACTTGATCGTCGACAAAGCTACATGCTGCAAAATACGCGCGGCGGGCACGAATTTTGGCTTCGTCATGTACAGGATTGTCCCAAAGATCGATAGTCTTCATCAGGCGCTCAGAATGCTGATCTTGGTTTTCTTGAGGAATCTCCACCTTGGGCAATGGGATATCAACACCTTCGTAGCGGTCCCAGTACTCCTGGATTATCGTGTAGGGATCATGGGGATGGGTAAGAGAGATAGTCAAAGCAAAAGGCCGCCGGGACTCCGGGTCGGACCTGACATAGTCGTAAAGATATTGTTGCGCCTGTGTAATATTATTAGCATAGAGAAAGAGAGAATAAAACAAGCATAGCAAACGATAAAAATGAGCAATTGCTTACCTTAAACATGACGTCTTCATCGTAATCTAATTGATTAGACCTTACACATGGACCAGCTTGCATGACTGAAGACATGTTGTGATACCACTCCTGACGCTCCTCTGGCTTATCCCAATTGACAGCCCATCCCAAATCTCCAGGGTAGATGTCCGAGGTGAGCCTAGGGAAGAGGGCATTAGCTTTAATCATACCCTACAAATAGGCTTGATTACCTGTGCTCAAAGCCATGAAGTTGATCAGGGCCAATGAAGTGCATTTTACCAGCAAGAGCAGTCTCATAGCCCTCTCTTCGAAGGTAGTGTGCATAGGTGGGGACCTCAGGGCCCAGAATGGAGGCGTTGTCGTAACCGCCAATTTTGGAGGGAAGCTGTCCGGTGCACATAGTGAACCTAGATGGCGCACACAGGGGAGAATTACAATAGGCGCTGGCGAAGTTGATACCAGTTTTAGCAAGCTCATCGAGATGAGGTGTCTTGATGGCTGAGTCAGGATCATTCATCTTAAGTAATGGTGCAGCCATCTGGTCGGCCATGATGTATAGGATGTTGGGCCTCTTGGAAGATCCATTCGAGGATCCATTCTGTCGCCCGTAGGCCTGAGACTGCTGGAGAAGAGACTGTGCGGTGATGAAGTCATTGCCATCCTGCTGGCGGGATGAAGGGCCACTGCCACTAGATACACCATTGTTGCTATTCACGTGGCCATTCCCAGCGCTAGCAGAGCCACTGAATGAGTGGGTGCCGCCGAAGAGGGCATGGCTTTCAAGGGCGAGTCCGCCTTCAGGTCTGGACAGCTGCTTCACTGGATGAGAGTGAGGAGGCGAAGGTGACTCGGGTTGTAGCAAAAGGCTCGGAGCCATTGTTGGTGCTATGACGAACACAGTTAAGATACAACAGTGCCTTTAGTGGCTCCCAGAGATAGTAGAGTATCTGAGGCAAGACTTGGTTGAAGTGTAATATATGGGGTCAGTAGTCACGCGGGCAGCTGCTGGCGTTATTCAGTGAGGAAGGGGTTACTAGTTTGGGTTGAGGGAGTGAGAGAGGACCAGAGCTTATATAGGCAGATGGTGAGCAGTCGCCCGAACGGCCCGGAGGTCAGGTCCTGCCGCGGGGAATGATGTGGGGAAAGTCCAAGAAGATCGCAACTGCAGTCACCGTTTCACTGACCGAGCCGTGAATCTCCCCCTGGGCTGGTGATCACGCAATGCTCTTGGTTCATAAAGGCACGCACGCAATCCACGCTATACCTTTCTTGGCACCTGGGTGCTATGCAATCTAACTGCGCACTTCATCGCCATGCTCTTACAACATCTAAACGGCCTGCCCAGTCCAACTCGATCAGCGTAAAGGCGGGCTCTTGGAACCACGACCAATACCGTCATCGCTGTCGATAAGTCACAGCTGTTGCAGCATGTGAAAATGGGCAGCATACGGACCGATCACTCTTCTCTGACACAGACAAAGCACAAGCACAACTAGCCGCTGCATGTCCTATACAGAAAAGCACTTACACCAACAGGGGAACCGGGCCACGAGATGCATCTCTCCCTCACACCTGTCTCTTTAAGGAGTGGTCGCAAAGAGGACATCGAGGGCAAGAAAATTTTGGCGCGGTTATATGCAGGGCCCGGGAAG
Organism: Ophiosphaerella korrae; assembly: GCA_028456385.1. Taxonomy (NCBI): domain Eukaryota; kingdom Fungi; phylum Ascomycota; class Dothideomycetes; order Pleosporales; family Phaeosphaeriaceae; genus Ophiosphaerella; species Ophiosphaerella korrae. Next base: position 26,713 of record JALNQF010000051.1, on the reverse strand, counting down.
AGCTAGACGTTCCGATCATCATATTCAGCCAAGCAGGCAGGGTGTTCATGGTTGGTGGGCTAGATGAAGGAAAGTGGTTGAAGTCTGGACGAGAATGAGGTTTGACCAGATCGATCCTTGGCACTTCAATCACTGGTTATCGAGGCCTCACAACACCGTCTCACGCATCATACCAAACACTGCATCGGTGGCTGTGAGCAGCCAGCTCATCTTTTACCAGCTCGCCGACGCATTATCCAAACTTTTGCCTAACCCTTATCGTTGACACCGGCATCGGCTGAACACGCCGCTTTACTTACCTCCCTGTGACATAGCTGCGGCTTGCATCGGGCTATGCTACATATAGAGACTGTATGTGGCGCTGGCAAATCAAGACCATTCATGTCAAGGATGCTTGTGGTAGCCCGATGCAAGTTCCAACGACAATCTTTTGCGACTCCTTGAATATGGTCTCGGTTACTCTGCATTGCACACAGCATGGACCTATAGGTGCTCCATGAAAAAATTAGACATCTACATCATCTAACCATTACATGAGAACTTCTGGTATTCGGCCCACATCTAAATGTCTCTGCTCGATAGGTAGCACTTGTTGCCGACAAGCCCCGGGTGCGCTGCATGAGGTCACCTGCCTTGCTTCACAAGAGTTCCGCCGAATCATTCTACTATCGTCCTTGGTAGGGTTTACAGCAGCGCACAATCCACCGATTGGTCATGTAGCGTTCGTCGGATACAGATCCAGTCAGCCCGCACGCGATGAGATGCTCCTGTGGCACGTTCCACCATTACGATTTGCCCAATTCTAATTGCTGCCACTACCTCGCAATATATTGGTGAGCTGAGTAGGCTTTTGGAAAGGCAAGATCTTCTTTCCTCATTTGCTTGAGCAGTAGTTAAACCTAATATTATCTCAGTCCAACAAGGTAACAATCGCTGTTGAGCTAAGTACGTCTCTTCAAGTCACTTTGATTTGTGTCATACTATCTCTTCTATTGAATGCGTTCTACACATGCACACGTGTCCAAGATCGCCTCTCAAATATCTGAGTCATTGACACAGAGCACAGTCGGGCATGAAGTCCAGACAACTGCAAAAGACGGATATGCTCAACCATTCATACCCTAGCAGACGCCCACTTTGTGCGTAGCTGTACAATCAATACAGTTTGATCATAGCTGCATCAGCTCTAATCCACATACGCTAGACAACTCATGTTGCATTATCAGCTCGACGCCTGTCATAGAAAGTCACGAGACGCTCCGCTGGGTACCCTTCGACGAATCGCTATGAATGCCGAAAAGCCTAACCCTGTGTTCGTATGGAATCATACATCCAGGCCAACATATCAGGGTTTGTGTGCAATTTTTGATAAGCATTGTCGGATTCTCGCAGAGTATGCGACGACCCGACTCCGACCCGACCCTTTCATCGCCATTCTCTCCGTCTTCAATAGAAGGTAAGATCAATTGAATAACTGATAATCCACACATACGCTGGGCAGGGTGCTCAGCTTTGTATGTTAGCGTACCCGATAGGACAGTCACTCAAACGCCACATATTCCAAGCCAACGCGCGTCGTCTTCAGCTCCGATATGCCTCAGTATCGGCGATCACAGTTACAGAATATTATGTGGACTTTCATTTTTGACTGGTTTATTCAGAAGCCACTCACCGCCTTCTGTGTTGTTGATATATTGATGATTTAAATGTAATCTAGACTCAATCGCAATATCTCTTTATACAGCTCGAAGCCGAACTCTTAGGCGCCATGTTAACACTCACCAGAGTTCTTAGTCGGGATGCTTTAGAAAACTTTACGCACGTTTACTATAGATCGATAGCACAAGCTGGTTGAATAAGGCCAGGAAACAATGCTCTTCTCTAACTTCTCTGGAGTATATCAAGATTCTGCCTTTGCGGCTACACAGAGGGCATAATAGCTCCAAGTGTAGTTAAGCCTTTGTTACGAGGAATAGTCTAATGGTGATGTCTATTGTTGTGACATGCTAACACGATCAATTGTACTAGAGTTCTAGGTTGGTGACCAATGTAGAGAAGAAACGTTCGCAGCATGTGCTCACGAAGTTCAAAAAAGGCAGACCATAAATCAGTGTCAACAGCCTACATACGAGCCAAAGATCATAGCATAATAGCATCAGAAATCAAGCCATAAAGTATTGCCTGCTAATATTCATATTATCTACAATTGAAGACACAGTATCATCAAGATGGTCGAGGCAATCTCATCATACAGCAGGTTCAGATAGCAATGCACAATAAATCGAATTTTTACCCACCCTTCAAGGCTCACGCCCTAGATTGGAGATGTCAAAGCAAATAGACCGACCCATGGGCCAACCAAAACACCGACCCAATGCAACCTGGCCTACTGTATCATAACAACGTCGCTCTGCTCATCTCCAAGCTGGCGTGTGAATATCGTACATAAACTTTGCAAGTCGTGAATCAAAGAAGATGAAAGCAGCAACGCCATGGCTGTCGCGTAGCCAACTCACCATTTAGTACATGTTGCGCGACTCTCTCCTGTCGTTGTAGCCGCTTCGATCGCCGCCTCGCCTGTCGCCGAAACCGCCGCTTCTCCTTTCACCGCCGAAACCTCTGCTTCTCCTTTCACTGCCGTAGGCATCGCTTCGGTTACCACTGAAATCATTGCGGCTGAAGCCTCCACGATCGCCACCGCGGTCGCCGCCTCTCCTGTCACCGAATGAGCCCCCTCGATCGCCACCACCATATCCACCACCTCTCCTGTCACCTCCTCGGTCACCACTGCCAAAACCTCCTCGACTTCTCCTACCGCCACCGCCGCTAAACACGCTTTGAGGCACAGGAGGTGGTGTGGCCATACCCCAACCGAATTCTGCCCAGCGGTTCGCGGCATCTACTAGTTGTTGCTTATTACTAAACCACTGGAACGAGCCAAAGAGGCCTCTGAAAGCGTTGTCGAGTTGATCGGGATAGACCTTTTTGTGGGCCTCGACACAGTCAGAGAGAATCTTTGCGACCTCTTCTGAGACGGGAGCCTGCTCGCTCATATCTACTTGAGCGCATTCAAGGTTATGAGTTGCATCTTTGAGAGGCAGGCCTCTGAGACGTTTGTGGACTTCATCATGCTCCATTGGTGAGATGAAGAGCCAACCCTCGCCCTCCTTGCCGGCACGGCCGGTTCGTCCAATACGATGGACGTAAGATTCGCGGTCGCGGGGAAGACCAACTTGGATAACGTGAGTGACGTCAGGGAAATCCATTCCTCGAGATGTAACATCAGAGGAGAATAGTAAACCTGATTCGCAGCGACGGAAATCATCTGCAGCCCTCGTGCGCTGCATTTGAGTCAGCTTGGAATGGATCTCAAACGAACGCAGGCCGGTGAAAGGTGTTTCCCGCCTGAAGCCGCCACTAAGCTTATTGAAGACAGCTGAAGCAAGCGTAACTTCAGCAGTGCTATTGAAATAGATAATGGCTTTGAAGGGGCGGGCTTTGCCATCCTTTGCAAGCTTGTGTTGCTTTGAAGCAAATTGAACTAGAGAGGGCATGATGTTTTCAAAGCCGGTGAGCCTGACGAATTTCTGAGGCACTCGCTGATGTGTTGGCTCCTCGTCCTCGCTGACGCACTTGGCGAAGTGGAACCCAGGACGGAGGGTCTGTCGCACAAGAGCCACGACGTCTCGTGGCACTGTGGCCGAAAACATGAGGTTTTGTCGCTCAATTTGTTCAGGATCGGGTAAATGGGTCCGCATATCCTCAATTTCCCTTTGGAAACCATCATCGAGGAGGCGGTCTGCCTCGTCCATGACTAGTGCGTTCAGATTCGGTGCTTTCACGCCAGAGTAGGGATCTGAGAGAATATCGTTCAGTCGACCAGGAGTGCCGATGAGAAGGTGGCAGCCTTCGCGCTGCGTCTTTTGAAGCATGAGCCTCTTCTGTGTTCCACCAACGGCTGTCTGCACGATAATGCTGGTGCCAGATGTCACCTTCTTGGCCTCAACAGCAATCTGCTCGGCCAATTCTCGGGTAGGCGAGATGATGATGGCCCTGATTTCATCTGGTCTCGCCCTCTTGTATCCGCGTGCCTTCTCTGCGAGCCGAGGTTCATGTTGGATAATGCGTTGTACAATGGGGACCAGGAAGCCGAGCGTTTTGCCAGTACCAGTCTTAGCTTGTGCAATCCTATAGATATTAGTGAGAGATTCTGGTTCTGACGGCTAGAGTCCTTACACGTCATTGCCGCTCAGAGCCTCATTGATGGTCCGAACTTGAACATCCGTCATGGTTGTGATCCTCATCTGCTTGGTGATGACGTTGATGATGTTTGGGTGAACAAGTCCTTGTTTTGCTAGATCAGCGAACTCCTCGATTGGTCCGTTTGCTTCTGGTGCATGTTCTGTGTTTGCTTCTGCAGCTGCGACCTGTTGCCACTTGGTGCTGTGATGGAAGCCGGCTGCATGGACGGCTGCCAGACGGGACGACGTGATGCGAAGCGCGCCCGCTGGCCTGAACAATGGAACCTGTACGGCTCTAGACGATACCGCCGCCGTGAGAAGATTCCGTGAGAATGCTGGGGGATATCTTCGCAATGCGCTAAACATGATGAGCACGAGGGATGCAGAAGTCTGCAGCCGCGATTAGGGTAGTGGATAAAGCCGCTCTAAAATACACCGTTCTTCCACAGACCCCCGCGAAAGGTGCTTGGGGTATAAGGCGAGTTGTTGTGAAGGAATGGCAGGTGGGCGTCGATGGTGCTTGGGCATGCGCCAGAAACTTTCATATTTTTTGAGGACGTGCCCAGCGCGCTAGGATGCGATAAGATAGGCTGAGAAATAATTCACGCCGCGAACAACACACCACCAAAGCGAGAGCACGAGTGCCTTTCATGTCTTCATTTATTGTACTAGCAATTACTATATGCATTAATGATACTCAGGCTCCACTATAGTACTCTCTGTTTTGCTTTTTCGCCTTCTCATCTTACGCTGAAGGAGCGCTTCCGCAATCCCTTGATGTATACCACCCGTGACGCCCTCTGCACAATACACTGTCGCGCTAGAGAGTGCATCTCCAACTGCGCCATCGTTCAACTCACATATAGTACGAGTAACCTTCCAGCACTCTCGACTAAGACCACTACCAAGTTTGACGCTCGTGTTGAGCATCTGCCTCGTGAGTTGGTGCTCTTCCTCGAATCGAGCGGCAGCCTTGAGAAACTGAGTCAAATATGGAAGCAATAGTTGAATAAAAATAAACAACTTGAAGACAACCCATGCTGTTGCACGCTGGAGAGCTGTTGGTGGGGGCGCACCCTGTATAGTGATCTCGGCCTGCCTGCTACGTACCAAGACTTGTGGGCGGACAGTATCATGTGTAGAGAGCATGTTGTGCGGCATGGCAGCTAGTAGGCTTAGTTGCTCTGTCGGGGTGAGATCCACTGGCAAGCTCCTGAGAAACAGAGCTATGCTTTGTATGTATTGAGAACGGATGATATTCGTCAACATTTCGTCTTTTTCGACAAGCGGATCACTCGACTGTTGCTGCGCCTGGGTGAGTACCGCTAAGCCTATACAGTATCAGTACCAGCCTCCGTAGACCAGAAAACCCGGTCGATATCCATACCGTATTTAGCATGTTGCCAGTTGATACCCGTTAACATTTCATAAGCTTCAGTTGGTGGCAGAGGCGTGGAGGATGCTAATCTCTTTGTAAAAACGTCGGTGTCCATGTCCACGTCGAGTACTGATGCACCAGTGCTAGAGGATGGCCGACATGGTGTCGTGCTGCCACTTCCGGTCCTCGAGCTATAGCCCGGAGGAGGAGTTGTGGGCAACAATATATCAGAAGAGTCTTGGTTTCTATGCGACGCTTTTGTGCGGAAGTCGCTGATTGAATGCCGAATAGACGGGAGACTCGGTATGCGACTTTGGACCATGGCTGGAAGAACGTGGTAAAGCATGCTGGCTCTGGGTTTGTTCAATGCCCCCATTGCGTAGTTAGGCACAGCTCCAGACTCGCCGAAGCCATCCCGTTCGACACGCAACATGTTGCTTGCCTGGATCGAAACGAGGGAGTTGGGATGGTTTTGCGAATGGAGTGAGTTACTGGCTCATTGAAACCGCAAGCGGAAGGGCACATGAATAAGGCGGAGACATGGCGGGAGGGAATAGATAAGGGTCTAAATCTGGGTACTGAAGGCGGCGAAATGGCGAATTTCATGCTGCTGATACGGGGGTGGCTAGGATCTGTTTTCGCGGGTTGCGGTCAAGCATGTGAAAGTGTGCCGTCTCCAGGGTCTTGCCAATGGCTCGCCAGGGTCTCCACTCGGCAGCCAATCAGCCCGGCAACGTGCTGGACTTGATGTGAAAGCCGTTCTGCTCGTCAAAGGCCTGCGCCGTCAGCCAGCATCGCTCATTGCGATTATCTATGCGAAGCTGCAGAGTTTACTCAAGAACACTACCTCTCCTCATGTCAGCTATGTCAGCCTCGTTGCCTGCGCCAGAAATCTCAAGCGAGAAGCCCCACATCATGAGCCGTGCATAGCCGATTTCTGTCGGCTCCGAGGGCTTCTTGAGAGAGACTGTCTTACTCGCGATTGAGTATAATCGAAGAAAAAGATCAGTTCTGTCTGCATGAAATCTCTAGGTGCGGAATGAATGCTAACGCAACCATGGGCTAGAGGACCTTGTGGCCAAAGCCGGCAAAAGATGAAAAAGGAGCACATCCTGAGATAGCTTTTGTCAATACAAAACCTCTCCTTCTGTGGTATTCTATCTGCAACAAAAACAGACAATGGTTGCGCAGCGAGATAGGTCAAAACTAAACGGCCCATATGACTTATAGTCGGTACGGTTACCCAGAAATGCTTCAGGTAAATATGTGCTTACGCGCTGGGCTCCCTTTCTTCCTCTGCTCAGTATCTGAGGCCCAGCTTCATCGTTGGCTCTTGGCTGAAGCTTCTTAAGCGGAGTAAGCACAAATATTGAAGCAAAATATGACATCAATCGGATCCACTGCTCTGGAGAACAGACAACACCAATTCTTACGCGTCGTCCATCTTGGAAACAAAGACTCCAGCTCGCAAAAGACAACAGCTGCTCCACATGTCTCCCAATATCCGACCTTGGGGCCTAAGATGACTTGCCACTTAGCCCGGGCCCCAGAAATGGGGTTGGCTCGTGTATAATACTACCATGCGTCGTCCTTCTCTGGCTCTCTTCATTTTTGGTCTCCTGTTATTTATGGACAAAACGTTCCCTAGCACGTCCCAGAGTGATACGTTGAGGAAACCGGACGTTGGAATGATGCATATTAAGGTGGCTCTGAAGATGTTGAATGCCCAGGCGGGCACATGGTACCGTTATATGAAGGAATCGAGCTTCATGGAGAGATGGTGAGGAGTGTAAAAAGGAAGTGTGATGTCTGAGCTTCCGGTATCTATTAAACTCAGAGGTGACATGCTACCAAAGTGAAGTTCAGTGAACCAGATGATGTGTTGTCGTGGGTCTGAGAGCGAGGCGGTGATGATGATGGCATCAAGGCGCTAGTGCCACTTCAGCCCTACGCGTGCGTGGCGTTGCTGACTATACAACATGAGCTCGCTCTGCCTCGTCGCTTGAAGTGGTGGAGGGTAATGGAACACAGTAGAAGGTGAATATCAGCCTTTCCGGTCTACCCTATCTCGACGCCTGGCCGATGCAACTGCGACCGAGTTTGACTCAACTTTCGCATTCCCCGCGTTCGACCTGACCCATGGAACCACACTGCCGTGCTTAGGGTGGTTGCACTATGATTCTGCAAGTTGCAGCTACTTGAGGCTCGACACACATTATATCCTTTTCGAAGGCCATCTCTCTTCTACACCATTAGTGACTTTCCTCTGCTTGGCTGTCTGGCTGTCGCCACCACCCACCATCATGTTCACGAGCTTCTCGGGCAACACACGCCGACCGCGCAACGTCAACCTCAGCGGCCGCAAAACGAATCCCTTTGGCAACCCCACTACCGGCGCCGGGCCTCAAGGCACCCTCGACCGTGCACAGCAAGACCGAGTGCAACGGCAGCGGGAGCGAGACACGCTCAACGCAGCCAAGCGGATACAGCGACTATGGAGAGGCCATACAAGCAGGAAGCAGGTCGCCAACGAGCTACGCCAAGCCTGGGATACTACTGAAGGGCTGGCAGGCGTTGAGCCCCCCATCGCCTATGACTCGGACGTTGAGGCTCTTGACCAGCTGCAGCGTCTGCTCCGGTTCGCTTCGTCAAGAAATGACGATGACATACAAAGGATACGACACTATGGCGCTCGCCGTATCTGCATGTCTCAAGGAGCACACGTTTCTGCCCGTGGACCGTGGCCATTGGCATACCTCAAACTGGAACGCCTCATTTTGACTATCCTACAGCGACAAACTAAGGCTCTAGCCTTGTCATGGGCCCAATCCGGTGACCTGTTTGTCATCTTGCGTTTTGTAGCCGATCAAATACCTTCGCATACGTCTCAGGAAGCGAAAATGTACTATCGTACTCTTGCTGAGGCGTTAACAAAGCTCGAGCCGATCCTACAAAGCCTCGATACAGACAGCTCAGAGATGTGCGAAGTTCTACTCGGTACCATTGTCTCGCCGTTGAAGAACATCACACCATACACTTTAGATGCTTATGAAGCGTTTGGATACATATTCATGACGCTTCCAGTATTCAACTCTGTTTCGCCATCACCACCAATACAGCAGCTTCGAGACTCACTTGCTGACACGATCAACTATAAGCTCCTAGCAAATGCTCTAGCGTCTTTCTTCAAGTGTGCAGGTATCCAAGCGCAGCCAGAATTGAGCACTGCCATAAGTCGCCTGCGACTCCTTGCATCCTTCATCTACTTCCACCGTTATGCACATAATTTCAATAGCCCCGAAGCCTACGCCATTCATAAGGACTTCGTATCCGTCGTATCGGTACTTCTGAACTCGCTCCCTGTCAACATTATCGACCATGTACATCCCATCAGCGAATTTGAAGATGAGGATATGGGCGACACAATGGATGAAGAGATTCCACGCTTCTCAAAAGAACAGATTTTATCCTTGGTGAATCAAGAAGGCATTGGCAGCTTGTTGACTGGGCTATCCCAGTCCTCAGACGCCTCGGATGATGAAAAGATTGAGGAAGCAAGACAGCTCGCCAACTACGCACTGGCACTGCTTCGTTTCTTTCCACGACGTGGGGACGAGATTCGAATGTGGCTTTACATTGGCCGCTCTGATCCACGATCTGGTGGAGGCGCGCGGAAGCTACCTGCAATACGATACTTCTGGGAGGCATCGAAACGCTCTTCCGTCTTTGCAACTATCTTTCGAGATTCGCGAGCCGCAGTGGAACTCCTTAAGCCAAACGCAGCAACGGCCACCACTTCAGATCCTCCCGGTGGTTTTTGGCAGCCTGCACACCAGGAACTTGATCGTGATGCTATCATAGCCGACGAGTGGCGCGTTATATTAGTATTCTTAGAACTTTACACTTTCGTTCTTAAAGTGACAGATGACGAAGAATTCTTTTCGACCGGACAGCATGTTGCGTCCCCCAGTCAAGTTCGTGACAATGGCTTACCTTTGTCTGAGGTGAAGGACTTGACCACTTTCTTGAAGAACCTTGGTTTTACACTGTACTTCAATGCAGTGGACATCACTAGCGCAGGAGAGCGTGCCACTAATACTACAAGTATAAGTTTCTTCAACTCAAAAGAATCTTGGGCTTCATATCGAAAAGATCCAGCTGAACCTTCTCTTGGAGGTGTTGCAGGCCTCAAGATTGACTATGTCAAAGGCCTAGTCACAGGCCTACTCCGCATGGTCTACGAAAGGGATTCGCGTCGCAAATTTTTGCCTTCAGATCACTGGTTGATGACCTCACGATTCGACATGACAGGCTTTATCCCGGCTGTAGTAGAAGAGGAGGAGTCGCGCCACAAAGTTTCAGAAGAAGACGCAGATGATGTTGGGGACGAGGAAGAGGATATTGATGACACTCCTCAGCTAATCGGTACTAGTAGATCACAACAACAACGAAGGTTGGAGAAACTGCAACGACAGCAACGCAAAGCTTCCCGAAGACGATATTTGCAAGCTGTGGCACCACGCCTGCAGATTCTCCAGAATATGCCTTTCTTCATACCCTTCACTACACGAGTGAAGATCTTCCGTGAATTTGTACATCTCGACATGTTCAAACGGAGGGGAAGCTCAGACCCGGAGGCTTGGCGCTGGAGGATGATGCAGAGCGCTGGTCACCACATCGATAAGCACACTGCCAAAATAAGGAGAGAAAACGAGTTTGAAGATGCTTTTGAGCAGTTTTACCCCCTTGGCCAAGGACTGAAAGAACCAATTCAAATCACATTTATGGATCAATTTGGATCCCCTGAAGCTGGCATCGATGGTGGTGGTGTAACCAAGGAGTTCTTGACTAGCGTTACCAACCGAGCATTTTTACCCACAGATCATATCAACATGTTCGTTGAGAATGACCAGCACTTGCTCTATCCAAATCCTACTGCGGTCGAAGAACACAAGGCAGCACTTGTTGATAGAGAACCCGATCTACGTGAAAATTCACCAGAGTTCCGATTACAGATCTCTGAATTGCTTCAGCGCTACGAGTTTCTAGGTCGCATCATTGGTAAATGCTTATATGAGGGTATTTTAGTAGACGCCAATTTTGCTCCATTCTTCCTCCGTAAGTGGGCTTTGACAGGTGGGGAGGGTTCTGCGCCAAATGAGTCTGCTTATCGTCCGTCTCTCAATGACCTTCGCGATCTGGACGAAGAGCTATACCAAGGTCTCCATAAGCTCAAAACTTATTCGGGTGATGTGGAAGACTTTTCGCTTAATTTTACAGTCACAGACACGGTGGTTGTAGACCACACGACCGACCCAAAGAAGACCAAAGCAATTGACAGAGAACTGAAGCCTGATGGCGCAGAAACTCCTGTAACGAACCAGAACCGCTTAGTCTACATCAGCTACATGGCACGTCATCGCCTTCAAAACCAGCCTTATCTTCAGACGACTGCCTTTCTTCGTGGCCTCCGCCAGATGGTTCAGCCGTCGTGGCTTTCCATGTTCAACCATTCAGAATTACAAACTCTTGTTAGCGGTACACGCACCTCAATCGATGTCGAAGACCTCCGTCGCAACACCATCTATGGAGGCACCTACGTTATCGGTGATGATGGCCTTGAGCATCCGACTATTGCTTTATTCTGGAAAATTATGAAAGACATATCTGATGATGAGCGACGTGCTGTTCTTAAGTTCGTGACGAGCACACCGCGAGCACCACTGCTTGGATTTGGTACACTCAATCCGCGCTTCAGTATTCGGGATGCGGGTAGCGACCAGGAGAGACTTCCAAGTACGAGCACTTGTGTCAACTTGCTCAAATTACCCATGTACAGGAACGAAGACTTGCTGAAGGAGAAGCTACTTTACAGTGTTTTCTCTGGCGCTGGATTCGATCTGAGCTAGTGGTGGCCTTACTTCGCTAGTGGACCAAGAGCATTGAACGAATATGGATTTGTCAGCCAGCATGCACATAGATATGATACTCACTGAATTCTTGACTTCGGAAATCAACGGTTGATCAACATGAACCTTACAACCGAGCTGCAAAGAAGTTGTATTGTAGTTTTGGCGATGTTTCCTCATTGGCTTCCCGAATCTCAGGGTAGAGGTTTATAGGTCAGCGGGTAGATGAATAGTAACGCCTGTTGATTCAAGTAGCCAGTAGTCGTAATGTTCGAGCTTACGGTGCTTGACATACCTTGACTCCATATTCAACCTGCGCAAACCGTCTCACGGTATGACACAATGTCAAGATCTGGAATCTTTTGAGCATGGGCATGTTGCTTAGCAACCTAGACTGGCATATTGCATGTCATCATGAATGCCATTGTACCTCAAACATCGTTATGAGTATGAGCAAAACTTCGGCTAACTTATTTACACACCAAACACCGTCGTGAAACTCACAAATTAAACTTTCCATATTCTACAATGTTTTCCCTACTACTACGTACCTTGATCCTGATGACCTTCGTTCGTGGCCAAGGCACCACTAGTGGATATGCATATGCCAATCGAACATTATCACTGGGAATCGTAAGCGACTCGCTGCCTACAAGCCACTTAGTGCATCTCACTAACGTTGATACAAGATCCTCTTTCCTGGCTTCGAGCCACTAGATGTATACGGCCCACTACAAATCTCCAGAACAGTACATCAAAATCCCATGCCCTCATAGGCTTTGATCCCATGGCTAGGCCACAAGTAAGCTCTCAGAGAACTATAACATTACTCTCTCCTTGATCGCAAACCAAACCGGGCCTATAACATCACTTCCACCTCCCTTCGTATCATGGATAGATCCCTCCCACCCAGTCATAGACTTGAAACATGTCCTCTGTCTCTCAACTGTCGCAACACACACATTTACCAACGCTCCGGCCCTCATGTGATCCTCGTGCCTGGAGGATTAGGCAACGTAGTACTCGAACAAGCAAATAACTACGGCATTGAAAACTTTATCTCTAGCCGTGCTCCACAAGCAGACTATATTCTCAGCGTATGTTCCGGTGCCGTTGTCCTCGCGCGCGCGGGTCTGCTCAAAGGTAAACGCGCGATTACAAATAAGGGGCTGTGGAACTGAATTACAGATCCCAAACATCGAGAGGATATGAAGTGGGTGCTGAGTGCGCGGTGGACGCAAGATGGAAAGATTTGGACGAGTTCAGGCGTTGCGGCGGGCATAGTCATGGCGTATGCTTTCTTGAAACATTTGTATGGGACGGACAAATTAGATGGGTCTATGAATGGGATTGAGTATGCTCCGCATCAGGATTCCAGTTGGGATCCATTTTCAATCGTGCATAAGGTGAGCGAGGGTTTGGGTGTCATAGCCAAGTTATTGATTGTGCAAACCTGTAGTGTAGGTTCCGGGTGCAAATCAGAATGGAGCTCTAGCGTCGTGTGTCAAGCCGGCAAGTTATAATTAATGACAAAAGTTACATGTACCATCTGAGTTGCATTGGTATGGCGCTGGAAAGAGAGTAGAGGATTGCAGAGGAATCCGGTAGTCACCCAATTTACAACCCGAAAAAAAGGGCGTGCTCTACACAACCGGCATTTCTTTCGGTATAAGTCCGAACAGTTCAAGCGTCCAAGCACTCATATTGACCAATCCATAGAAGATCATTGGTATAACCTATTATCGGTCAGTATTGCAGAAGTCGAAACACTCAATGGAAGGAATACTACTCACACCGAAGAAGAGGTTACCCAGCAAACCCCTTCTAGTTATCGTCTCTGCCAACTTGGTCCTTGCGATTTTGGGTGCTTCTTTGCATTTGAAAGGCCACAACAGTCTGTAGAACGTAACGAAGCTTGCCCCAAAACAATAAACCAATAACACTTTCAGCCAATGTGCTCTCCGTAACTCCAGAAGACCAGGGGCTCCACCAAAGTCCTTCGCTAAAGTACTCATATATGCGCTATGGTCAACTCCATAATGGATGCGTGAGGTTTTTTTTGCCAGTAGGTGGTAGTGCGGTGGGTCTATGGGCAATGACATCTTGTTAGTGATCAAGGCGGTCCACCACATCGCTTGCTGTTCGGCAATAGGTGGGAGGGCCCCAACGCCAGGGCGCACAAAACCGATGAACGCAATGCTCAGCTTAGATGGGGCAACGATATTGCGAATTGTAGCATCTGAGGCGGTTGGGTAAGAGGGATCGAGCCAAGAAAAGGACTGCTTATATCCAGTGCAGTATACGACGCAGTTTGGTCGCACCTCTGTATCTTTCAAGCGCCTCCAGTCTTTACGGTCGGGTCTTTCCTCAAAAACCACTCGCCCAGTTTCGTCTATACGCTCAGGGAACGAGCAAGTATCAACCCATCTCTTTGACTGGGCATCCTCTGGTGGATCCACATAACTGTTTCCAAGGAAGCCCAGCGGATGTTTTTCTTGATAAGGCCTATTAAGGTAGGGCATTGCTTTACTGCTCTTATTGAGGAAGACGAACGCTCGACCAATTCTGTCATGAGGCAGAGCACCTACGTGCTGGTTCATTCCTGCCTGCGTACCTGTGAGGAATCACAACACACGCTTGATCACGAAGTCCGAAACAAATCAGTGAAAACGACCAGCAGCAATTGCACGATGGAAATTTCTATTGATGTATACCCTCGAGGTATCTCTGGTAAGGCCATCGCATCTTCGTCAAGCTGTAGGTGGATATCTTCAGGATGGTAGACTTGGAGCGAAAGTTTGTCGAGCGTTTTGGAGGCAGGAAGTAGTGCACTAATTAAACGGCTTTCTAGTTACTATTGCGCCGAACTGAAACCAACTCACCGCCAGCGACCCGCAGGGTATATACGTACTGCTCAGGAAAAAAGCAGTCTTGGAGCGTGTATGTACGATTTTGATCAAAATGGGAATCTCGCGAAACAGAGGGGCAAAAGGTTTCGTGGTCTAGTCGTAAAATTCCTCTGGAGGGTCGACAAAGTCATCCTCATCAGGGTCGTCTGGTAATGGTAGTATATACGTTGGATGTGAGCGTGCAACATGAAGCAGATACGTCTCTAGTAATTGTGGATAAGCTTCGAAATTTGCGGTATAGAGGTTGATGGGGAAATTCTTGTCGCCTACAAAGACATTTAACTAAACAGCTGTGTTGATCTCGCTACTCCTCGTCGTCCCCACTTCGTAAGCTCGTTTACTAGCCACAATTAGCCGATTGCCTTTAAGGGAATCAGCAGTGTGGTAGATCATTTGGAGTTAGGGTAGCTATTGGATACCTATTTCTAGTGAGTGAGGTTCCGCTGATAGCCGTTACATGAGGAAGTTATATTCTTGGTAGTTGAGCTCAAGGCTGCCACCATTCACCTGTGTCGCCACAAGTAAGTATCCTTCACGAACCGACAAATTTTCTCCGTCTTGGTGTTGCACTTCTGCTCTCGTGATAGTTCAATATATAAAATTTACCGATGCGTTACTACTACAGAGATTTTCGCTTTACTTTACACGAGTATTTGTAACACTATCCTACCTTCACAAAAGATACGAATTAACAGTAATGGTAATACATAGTCAGTTACTGGATTGAACAAATGTACTATAATCTCCAGCAAATGTCAAGTGGGTGGGTCTTTATGGCGTCAAGGATTAAGTCTAATCACAGATTGTAGTTTTGTTGGAAAATCAAATCTCGGGAAGGCCTACCCACTTGACTTATGCCGGAGACCATAGTAACTATAACATTTCGGTTTCTCGTCTCACTATAACTACCTGGCCACCAGCCGAGGCATTTTCGAACGAGGGAGTTATACTCAATAAGATCATGTCGACTAATGCAACGCCTGCTTGCCATTGACCTCCCCCTCACCTGCGGCACATATTATGCAGTCACAACAGCGTGTAGTTGTTGTCGGCTCTAGCTTAGCAGGCCTAGTCAGCGCATACTTGCTACATTCTGATCCCAAGAGCCAGTATTCTGTCAGGGTGTTGGAGTCGGTATGTGATAAATAGCAATGACAGCAGCAAGCTACGGCTTTGACAGCGAGCACAGGGGGCCTCGCTTTCGCTCGACTCTGCGACCGCGTCGACCTGCCCATGCGCTTTCGCAGGCGGCTTTTACCACAAACCGAAGTCTATGTACGACTAACTACATGTCCCATACCACTCGCAGCCTTTCCTCTTCAATTTTATAGCAGCGCAAAAGGGCATTCCCGCAAAACAGACCTTCTACTTCGCACACGCCTCCAATCTGCACCAGCACGCGCCTCGGCCGAGTGCTGTTCATCTAATGCAATATTTGTGGAAGGTGCTATATTTGATAGCATGTTATGCCCAGTTTTCTTTTTGTTACTTCCTGATCGCACCATATATTGGTGAGGCGCTTTGGGACTACCTTGCGAGGACTCTTACGCCACATCGCTTCATAGAATTCCTTCCGCTGATATTCAGCGACACCACCTACCCTCACGATACCTTATTAGATTTCCCTACAAGCGACATTACAGAGCATAAGCGAACAACGCATCGGGCGCCACATTATATTGTTTCTTTTGGCGTGTACACGGTGCAGAATCGACTTGTAGGGGACATTGAGTATGAACTTGGCGCTACCGTAACAGCCGTAGAGTCCAAGGAAATGGTGTGAGGGTATCATGGCAGAAAAATGGCGAAGAACGCACTCTGAGTACTTTGACAGAGTGATCCTTGTGGTGGCACCAATTATTGCTGGACAAATCTTCAAGCCTTTACAGCACCATATGGCTAAAATACCTACCGTAGTTATAGAGAGCGTAGTACACACTGATTGTAGCGTCATGGAAGAGGCAGAGTCGAATAATAAATCTGTGGATAGGCATAGCACGCAGTTGATTGATCTTCGAACATCGACTGATAGAACGGCCCGAACTGAGTCACACCATGTTCAACCGTGTGGCGCGATTGTGACAGCTTATCCACATACCCATCTGGATTCCTCTCTTGTGATCCACTCGGCCAAACTTTGCACGCGCTCTCCAAAGCCCAGAAAACCAACAGAACGCTATTTTCAAGTCAAATCTACTCTTGGCATACACCTGACTAGGTTACCCCATTGCATCAGCAAAATCTTACTCGGCTCAATCTCGGCTCAATTATACTCAGCTCAAATCATGCTTGTTCAGGCTCGCTCAGACTTGCCCACGGCTTGCTCATGCCTGCTCAGGGTTTCTCTTGATCAAAATCATCATGCCTTAGGCTACTCATCACCGAAACAACGATATCTCACACTGCCTCACGCTCCAACTTATTTTGATTTATTGTCTTGATTCTGATCCTGATTCTAGCCTCCCAACTCCTTATTATTTTAATTATAATATCAGCAGCTTTGAACGAATATATAAAATAACATCATTTAGACAGTTTTGTCTCTCTAAGACTCTCTATTTTTGCTCTTACTTTTACTGGCCGCCTGTACATGGGTAGATATGTGCTTTCGCAGTTATAACAGGGTCGTTTTTGGCAGATGTAAATTGCAATATGCATCCACTTTTAATCAACGTATTCTATTGCGCCTCGCGATTTACTGCATTGTCTATGATGGAGCTGCGCTTTACCGAACTACTAGGTTTTGGGGGAAGGGAGGGAAGGCCCGGTTTTAGGACCCTACAAAGATTGAGAAGAGTGCATGGAATGTATGGCCCAATGGATGATAATCTCCGTTGGATATGCTTCGTATAAATGCGGCGCGTCAGCTGCTATGGATCGGTCTCCTTATGGAAGGTTTATAATCAAGTGAAGCCAGTTCCCTCTCACTTGTTTGATTAAGACATTTGATTCTCTCTTCTCCTTCTTCCTGAATCCTATTCCCCAATATACAAGGACTTACTCACTTGGCACATTTGATGCTTCACTATCATGATGACCGTGATACTGACTCTGCGTGAACAAGAGTTTCTTACACGTAGTAATGCAACTATTGCAGCTATAGATCCGTCGAAAATCCAAAATAAAACTATAATGGATAACTCTAGCAAATAGTGTAAAGCTAATAAGAATAAAATGAGCCGTCATTAGGGGCAGTAAGATCCATCCTACTCACTCATTATATCATAAATTTAATGGAGCTGATCTTTAAAGATTTAAAATAGGTCATCTAGATATAAATATAAAGCACATTAAAGATCTTAAAGATTTCATGCTCTTTATCAAGATTGGAATAATTAATAATGCCAATAGCATCCCAAATCATTGTGATCTGGTCAATGCTGAATACTGTCTTCGTGTTGTGCTCTTATATTCTGGTACGTTATAATGAAAACATTTTTTTTGAAGTTAAAGAAATTGCAAAGTTTCAGATGCCATAAAGGTGGTCAAACACCTCAAGAAACGTCATTTGTGGGTTGACTCTATTTGCATTATTTAGTTGTGCTTGCACACGTGATTCTAGTGGGTTGATATCTACGAAGTATTCCTTGCACTTCTAGAGTTCAGTTAACGGGTTCCGAGACTCAAACGGACCTTGGAGAACCCCAGAAAGCATCGACAGCACCTTGCAATATAGCTAATAATCCTGCTTAAGGTAATATTCTTCACTAGGTCCCTCGTCGCCAACTTCCTCTTCACCGAAGCTCTGGTCACTTAAATCCGCGTCACTAAAATCCTCGTCGCTAAGTGTTTCTTCATCTTCATCATCCACTGATCTGTTATGTTGGGAGGGTTCAGTGTTGAGCCATCTGTCAAGGTAATTGATCGGAGGTTGAGCATATCTGATGAAGTCCTGTGTAGTTTCTGGAAAGTCATCCAATTCTCTCCTCGACAAAGGTCTTTGCAGCTGTATCAAAAGAAGAACCATCAAGCGAAGCATCTTGATGTCTGGTGCTGCATTGTGGTTTGAACCAATCAAGTCATGTCCAGCAAATAGTACTGGGAACAACTGATCCAACCTGCATGTGAACATTCTTCCTTGTCCATCCCTGGGAGGGAGGCCCTTCCGAAAGTGGTTGATCATTGGAATATAGTTTTCGTCGGGGGGAGAATGTCATCGCAGCCTGTAGAGTTCAAGAACTCTCTAAGTAATGTAAGGTCGAAACAGCCCGTATGCCAGACCAGAATGATCGATCGCTTGTTAACTCCGGCATTTTTGAGCATATCCCCTATTTCTCTGGGTGTCTTTTTGTCGGCGCAGTTTGCTGGATCTCGAGAGCCGAAGACCTTTTCAAGAGTGGCAAAGCTTCTTGTCTGCTCGTATGATACTAGAGAACGACCACCCGGTGTTTGTAGTAGCTCTTTCGTAGAGCATTGGTTATCGACTCGTGAATCAAGAAGGACTTTGCCAGAATTAAACTCTCCCACCGCAACTTCTAGAGCGCGCCGAGTCGCGGCGATAAACTCAACGTCGAGTGTCAAGAGGGAGACTTCGGACTCGCTGCCGTCTCGAACTTTTTGTAGCCGATCAACTACAGTCTTGAAGCTTAGACTCGTAGGCCATTGTAGCTGCAGCGCACGTCCCAATGCATTTAGGTCGATATAGGTGCTGGTAGTGTATGTCGAGATCCTAGGATCATTGCCCAGGGCGAGGCGGAGACGTCTCTTTGCTCTCATGCCCTGCGTAGATTGTTTTCTGCGTTCTATGTGACGGCCTCGCTTGTATCTTTGGGGCTCCCGCGCATTCTTCTTAGCCTCCTCGCCATCCTCTTCCGTAGACTCATAGTCGGTCTCTACTTGAGGGTCAGGGCCTCCGTCACCAGGATATCTAGTCCCACTCTTCGACCGTCGAGTGTAGAATCTCGGCAAAATTCCATACTCAGCGTGGGTGAGCACTCGATCCAGACAGTTTTTCTTCTGCTCAATCGATCCATCTGTATCAATCTCGTCGATTATCCTCAGGCGATCCTGATAATAGAGTTTGACATTTGATTCCTCCATCGCTTCGATATCATTCCGATAGGCTGCGAGCTTTGGATGTCTCATCGCGTGGCGCCACTTGGTCCTCGTCTGCTGTCTAGTGACGGCCTTAACTCTTTCATATTGATTACGAGCAAGCGAGCTGAGGTTTGCAGATACCACTGTTGCTTCAGCGCCATCCTCATCAACCTATGGAATCTATGAGCACGAAGATCTGACATGCAAATTGGTGAACACATACCTCGTTAGACAATTGCCTTTGCTTCAGTTTCTAGAACGATTAGTATCAACAATTTCCATGCGTGATTTTGCTTCCTTACCGACCAATAGGTGTTGACAGATGTATAACTTCTATTTGGGAAAGCTTGAGCAATCTCCTTCCAAGCAGCACCATCCGCTTTCATTTGCTTAAGAAGCTGTTGTTCATCTGTCGTCCATGCAGCTCTTTGCTTTGTCTTGCCCTGGGGTATGTCAGTTTAAGTCCATGACAGGAACCTGGCTTGACTTGCCTTTTGCATTTGCACCCAATGAGCTTCGGCTGCCCTCGCGCTCCTGTTGGGCAGAGCCTTGCTGATTTCTTTCCAACTGTTACCCTCACCTTTCATCTTCTCGAGGAGCTGATCTTCGGTCGTGGTCCACAGTGCCAGCGGAATACCTGCTCTAGGCACCCACGATTGGCTGCCAGCACTCTTCAATTTCGTGGATTCGGATTTCCGTAGCGATGTTGTGTTTATCTTCATCTTCAATTCTATGCTCTGTTCTGCTGCTACGGCGCCTGCCTCAGCCTCTGCCCTCGTGTCAGAGTTCTCGTGAGAAGTTTGCGCAACGGGCATTGCACGCGGTTGTTGTGTTGAGACGACTGCTGGAGAATGGTTCTCGAATGGCAAAAAAGGAGACTCTTCAAAATGTGTAGCGGATTGAGACTCGAAATTTTTCCCTTGGTTAGGTGCCGCTTTAGCTAACTCAGGTTTGAGATTGAGCTGTAAATCATGAGCCTACCCTTCCCGCCTTCATAGATCCGGACTTACCTGGAAATGAGAATATATAGCAGCCTTTTTTCTACCTCGCATCTTCTCCAGAATAGAATTCCACGAGCTGCCAGCACTTACAAGACGTTTTAAGCGTTCGTCTTCTTCGGCTGTCCAGCGCTGACGCGCCGTACTAATAGTGTTTTTGGATTCTGCGAGACTCATTTCCTAGATCTTATTTAGCACTAATAACTCGAATATCATCTTCTACTTTGATGTTTTAGCTTACCTCCCATCTGGTATCCAAGGCGTCTGCATTCAAATACTTCAACTGACTCCAATGCATACTACAACTTGCCGGGGTTCGATTCGGAAACAATTGGGCAATTTCCCTCCAATTCTTTTGATGGGTCTTCACGATACTCATCAATCGACGTTCCTCTGCTGCGCTCCAATAATTCGATATCTCGTTCAATGGACGTCCCCGCTTTGTCTGTGGCTTTGTTAATCGATGACTTCTTTTTTTCAAACGACAGCATGCCAACCGTAGACTTATTCCATTGTGCGCGGACGGCATGTTTGGTTCTATCGGGGAAGGCTTCTTCGATCTTTTGCCAAGGATGTCCTGCATTTCGCATTTGAAGTAAGCGCGCGGTCTCCAACGATGACCAGCTACGGCGGGCTATGTTTGCGGACAGTTTCTTAGGTGTACCATGCTGCGATGCTGATGTTGACTCGGAAGTGTACCCTGACACAGAATCCATCTCCTCATCGTCGTCTGCGAAGTTTTCTGCAAACCTGTCACTTTCTAGAATGGCCTTTGGGTCGACGGTGTTCATGATAGGAGTCTGAAAGGAGAGGACAGGAAAAGAGCCTAGTGTCTAGTAAGCTTTGAAGGCATCGTAGCCGGATGGGGTGGATTGGAACTACCGGATGCAGTAATGCTCTGGTTATTGTCTAGAGCTACTGAGTAGCTTATGGAAGAGGATGTCGTTTGGCCGGCACGTGATTCATCCTTCCTTTTTTCTGCGATATCCTCTTCCTGTAGCATCTTAGAGACGCGGACTGGATCTGAAATCCATGGTGTTTCCTGCTGCTCTTCATTCTTTTCAATATCTTGGTGCACTGTCTGAGATCGGGTCCCACGGGAGGTGAAGAAGTGCGTAATTCGCAGCTTCTTGCTGCCGGCGGTGTTGCTAGCAGTGCTGCGACGACGTTTCTTAACCTTAGCCGAGGCCATCTTGTATTGCAGCCGAATGAGACCCTGGATTTATTTAACGTTAACTCATGTTAAGCTGTGACCAATAGGATGCTCCCAATGCGTGATGCCAAGCAACCTGATCCAGACTAACCCACTCAGTAATAGTGGGTGGTCCCCATCAAAGATCCTCCTGCTGCGACATCGGCATGAAACTTGGCGTGCAACGTCTTTGATTTTCCTGCGGTGGAAAATTTTTACGAAGTGTCTTCTGCGCTTTAATATATAGCAACCATGGCTTCAAAATGTGTATTGCTGCTGTAGGTGCCTGTGCAATTTATTCCGAAACGCGAGCCATTTTCTAACTAACAGATTTCCAGTGGCTCCGGTTTCGTTGCCAAACCGACGCTTGATATTTTGACCGAATCTGGGATCAACGTCACAGTTGGTATGAGCTACCCCACGCAGTATTGTAAAGGATTCTGATGATTTTTAGGTTGCAGGAATATCGAGAATGCAGTAAAACTCTCACGAGGTGTAAAGCTAGCAAAACCCGTCTCCTTGGATGTCACTGATAGCCACGCACTTGACGCTGCCGTCGCCCAACATGATCTCATTATCAGTTTGATTCCATACACCTTCCACGTAAACGTCATAAAATCTGCTATTAGGCATAAGAAACATGTCGTGACTACAAGCTACATTTCGACTTCCATGTTCGAGCTTGATCAGGAAGCAAAAGATGCCGGCATTACCGTTTTGAATGAAATTGGTGTAAGTTGGAGCGTGTCCGATTTACTCTCAGAGAGAAGGAGAGAAAGACAAGGCGGAGCTGACCATCTTCAGCTTGATCCTGGAATTGACCATTTATATGCAGTCTCCGTGATTGAGCGAGTGCATGAATTGGGAGGGAAAATCAAATCCTTTGTCTCATATTGCGGCGGCCTGACAGCTCCTGAAGGTATGACCGAAATCTATGAAATAGACTATATCCGGCTAAGATCTTCAGATTCGGACAACCCATTAGGCTACAAGTAAGCAAATCCACACCCTTGCTAAGACATTCGCTAACGCTTTGTAATTTAAGGTTCTCCTGGTCGTACGTGCCCTATCGTCGCTCTATTCTTGTTATCTAGACATATTATTAACACTCCATCTTGTAAGGCCTCGAGGGGCTCTGCTTGCACTCAGAAACGCGGCAAGCTTCTACGAAGGAGGAGAGATTGTAAGAGTGGCTGGATCGGGTACGTATCAGCTCTACTCTCTTTCTCTCCCTTCTCTATTCGATGCTGCCTAGTACTCCACTAATGCCACGGCATCTAAAAAGATTTGATGAATGTCGCCAAACCATATCATATTTACCCGGGTCAGTCTTCTACGTCCTTTAGCTAGGTTCTTTATACTTACTTGTCGCTAGGTTTCGCACTCGTTGCATATCCGAACCGTGATTCAACACCATACAGAGAGCGCTACAATATCCCCGAAGCCGAAACAATTATCCGCGGGGTAAGGTGCTTCTTCTTCGATTCTCGCCTATTTAAACTAATACCTCGTTCGTGAAGACCCTCCGATACCAAGGATTCCCCGAATTTGTCAACGTACTTGTGGATATCGGCTTCCTCAGCGATGAGGAGCACGTCTTCCTCCGAGAACCGATTCCCTGGAAGGAAGCGACACAGAAAATGCTTGGTGCTGTTTCGGCAAATGAAGAAGAGCTTTTGAAGGCGATCTCATTAAAGGCATCTATCATGAAAAGTAATGACAGAAAGAGGCTGTTGTCGGGGCTCAAATGGCGTAAGTTTTCCAGATTTGCGTCTCAGCACCACCGACTTAAAACCCTAACACGACACCATAGTTGGTATCCTCTCTGACACGAAGATCACGCCAAATGGAAACCCATTGGACACAATCTGTGCCCTTCTGGAGGAGAAAATGGCTTACGAGCAAGGAGAACGTGATTTCGTGGTACGTTCTAATTTATCGTCTTACGGCAAAATTATTAACCTGACCGCCTCAAGCTTCTCCAACACAAATTTGTGATCGAAAACAAGGATGGCACCAGGGAAACAAGAACTTCTACGCTCTCAGAATATGGTAGTCCATTCGGGTCTTCAGGTCCTAGTGCTATGAGCCGATTAGTCGGAACGCCGTGCGCCGTAGGCAAGTGCATCCGCCGGACTGCATTCTTCTAAATACTAACGTAGTGCACTAAAGCCGCGAAACTAGTTCTTGATGGCACTATCGACAAGAGAGGAATCATTGCGCCGCTGAATGGAGACATCAATGGTCCACTGATGCGGGAGCTTCGAGATAAATATGGGTTCGTTCTCTCACACGTCTGTCATAAACATATGTTGACTCGGTATCTAGGGTTGAGTGTCGCGAGAAAGTTTGTATATAGCATAACAACAAGATGTGCTCAAGTCTGTTATTTCTTAGCTAGTGGAAGAATCTTTGCCCCGAATCAAGTCCCTCGTGAACGCCTCGTGAGCTTCTAGTGCTATCAGGACGCATTAAGACGTGTTGGACCATAGATCAGGCCGCTCACTCACTGCTCACGCGAGAGCCCTGCCTTCTCTAGGCGCAACTGCGGAACGAGCGTTTGTACCTAGTTATAAGCCATCATCTCTTTACTACCATCCTGTTAACACATCGTGCAGATCTTCGTATCCCAATTACTTGCCGAGTGCTTAAGTTAGAGAGAAGGCTGCAGTAGTGTGGCGTTGGGTAAGGCTCTTTTTAAATTCGGTTGTGTTAAATACAGCTCTATTCCATTGTAATTCTCTTCCAGGGTCGTACGTAAGCTATTAGAAAAATTCTGCTGTTCTCTAGTCCACTGGACTAATTTCAGAAGTCCAAAGTCATTTGGAAAGAGTCGAAAATTGATAGAGAACCCACTGGCGAGCCCACGCGCTGTCTCTGATGTGCGAGTTTGAGTGAGCTCAAGTACTCCAAAATGGCCATCGGAACGTTCAGCCTTCCGAGCAGCCGTAGATCCACCACCCGAACCGGAATCTCTCCAAATCTTGACCGCAACCACGAAACCGATATTTTGACAAGCGATGCAGAACGAATAGCTGCAGGCGCGGGAAGTGGCGAAGTACGGCAGGGATCTCTACCAGCTTGGCGTGAAGCCCGGGAAAGGGACCCTTAAGACACATTATCGGCCTCCACAAAGCACTCAGCTCGGTCATCATCTGGACGCGCAACGGCAAGATTGGATTGCGGGCATACCTCCACTCCATCAATAGGGCCAACTCAGACTAGTGCCAGCGTAGACTTGGACGACATACGCTAAAACCTATTCTGCTTGAATATAAGGACTGGGCGGAAGAACGAGAACAGATGTAGACAGGCAAACTCCATACGTGGACATTAAGCAGATACTCTGCAGTCCGTCACTAGCAGTACAAGCAGCCAAGATGATGATACAGATAAGCCTCCTGGAGCAGTTTAGGGTGGTGCCGTCCACGGTGCTCAATTACTCTACGTAGCATAAACGAGTATATTTTGTTAGATAGAAGTTTAGGAGGGCCAGGGAAGGCCTGGCAGGTACATAGATTATGGGAACGCATCTGGAACTAGTGCAGTGATTATATGTTGATCTCGACAAATGTAAGAGAAGAGAAGCGACTCTGCGCAGGAGCAGCTTGGTTTCTTGAGCAAAGGACGAGGGGAGATCTGTACCTATAGCAGCAGCCGTACGCTGCATAGCTGCTAAGGCGCGGCTGGGACAGTCTATGAATAGATAAATAAATAAATAAATATGGGCTCCGCGAAGAACCTACCCGAGGAGAGAAGGTCGCCTTGGATTGAGAGGCCAGTGATAGGTGTAACGGGGCTCCAACTCGTCGACTACCTGAAGCCTCAAAGGGGGGGTTTGGATGGATTGAGAGTTAATGACTAAGGTACGTGTTGTGATCATGCAATAAACTGTAAACAATAATTAATTCTTAACAGAAGATGTCAAAGTATTATCGCTCTTGGTTAGAGATTAGATTACTAATACTATCCTAATAATACGTATATTATTAATTATATACTTGTACTAATTTGTTTGTATAATAGTATAGATTACTACTAATCTATGTACACGTAACTATAGATTACCTTAATTTATTTGTATATTATTATAGATTACTTTAATCTATTTATATATAATTATAGATTACTACTACGTATCCTAGTTATAAGTAGTTTCCTAATTAAGGTTGTTACCCTACTTGTTCTATACTTTGTTAGTATCTAAGTTAAGACTAATTAGTTCTATCTTAATTTCTCTTATTACACCTATAATACTATCTCCTCCTCTAGATAGGTCCTAGTTTATCTATCTTAGAGCTAAAGTTATTAATCTAGTTTCTTTATTAATATAAAGTTCTTTATCTTCTTCTATACCTACTAAGTCTACTCTTTATTATCTTTAGTTAGCTAATTATATACTATATTATAGTATAGCTATATTTCTTTATTCTTATTATAAATCTTTAAATCTCTTTCTAGAGTATATTTCTTTAAAATATAGTAAGGCCTATAAGGCGTATATTTATACTAATACTTATATATCTTATAATCTTTCTAGCGTGTCTCTTATAAAATATAAGTTAATAATACTTACTTACGCGTCTATACTTATCTATAATAGGGAGAGCTATTAACTATACTTAAGATAAACTATCTAGATAGATTACTAAAGCTAAAAAAAAACGTAATTATATTCTATATCTATACGTAATAACTTAGGCTAATAGCTAAGCTATTATGTACAACATTAGAAGTAATAAGACGTATAGGCTTTTTAGCCTATATATAGAATTAAGTATATATAATTATAAGAGAGTTATCCTTTATATCTCTTATTTTCGTACTAATATTAGTAAGTTTACAACTTACTAATATAGTAAACTTACTAATATTATAAACTTACTAATATATTAGTAAGTTTATAACTTACTAACATCGTAAACTTACTAATATTACAAACTTACTAACATGTTAGTAAGTTTACAACTTACTAATATTTAACTACCTTTCTACTTTTAGTTAGCGCTTAGTAAGCTACTAGGTATATATACCTAGTACTTACTTAGA